>CM028869.1:675874-694897 GCA_016801935.1 Platichthys stellatus
ATATTTTCTACTCAAACATATTTTTAAAATGTATTTTATACTTTTTAACACATTTCTTCAATATTTGTATTGACAGTTTTAGAGGTTTCTAAAATACATATTGAAATTAAATGTGAAAGCAGTCTAATAGTCCAGCTCACCTGAAACGGTCTCTGGGTCCTTGCAGCCTCTGTGGTGACCCTGTCATAGACGATCTGGCGTTCAGCCTCAGTCAAGAATGCCAAAGTCTTGAATCTGGGATCCAGAGCTGCACTTGCATGAAGAATCTCCCTCTGCTCATCTACGTACCTCTTCTTGAGGTCCTCGCATATGGTAGTTTTTATCTCTTTTATCATGTTAGAGTCACCTGGGCTCTCCTGGAGCTCTTGGATCAGCTGCGCATGGATTGGCGCGACTGCTGACAGCGTGGGAGTTTTTTCTTCTTCCATGACCACAGTGGCAATCTTCATGGGCTTCATCGCAGCGACTATTTCTTCTGCAGCTCTAATGTCGGCCTCACTGAGAGTGCAGATATCTTTTTCATTTTTTCTCACCTCATTTGACAGCAGGGCAGCGGTGATAGCCGGCTGCTGTTCCAGGAAGCGCTGGAGCATATCGTCGGTCTTTAGTTTATGCTGCTCCAGATTCAGCAGCTTCTGTTTTTCTTTCAAAACATGGGTGGCCAACAAACGCTGGACTGCTGGCAACTTCAGTGCGCGCTGAGAAGACAAATTGAGCGTATGCGCGAAGCATTTAAAATGCGGCATACCGACTAGCTCTGCTGCGCTGGTCATGTTTCTGGCGTTGTCGGTGACAATGGCTGGCTCCTTGTCCTGAATGCCCCATTCGTCCACGGCCCTCTTCAGCAAATCCGCGATGTTACTGCCGGTGTGGCTCTCATGCATTGCCCTCGTTTGCAAAACATGCGTAACCATTTCCCAGTCGTCGGAGATGTAGTGGGACGTTATGGTCACATACGACTGTGTGGCTCTGGAGGTCCATCCGTCGTAGGTCAATGCAACTCGTTGCGCAGCGCCAAGGGATGTTTTAACCGCTTTCTTCACCTCTTCATACATCGCGGGCACAGCTGTGTCCACCATGTGCCCTCGTTGTGGTATCTTGTAACGTGGCTCTAAAGTGTGCAGCATCCACCTGAATCCAGCATTATCGACGACGCTATAAGGGCGTAAATCCTTACAGATAAAGTGCACAATCGCCTCTGTTATGCGCTGTGCGCGAGGTGAGGTGGAGGGCAAAAAGTTGTGCAGCGTCATCTGGCTCGGTTGAGGTTTTGGCGGCTGCTTCAACACCTCACCTCGTTCTTCCCGCTTCTTCCTGCTTGTTGCGAGGCAAGATGACCCGCTTTCCAGTATCGTCAGAGCCCGAGTCGCGTCACAGTGCTTACATTTGCATACGCGATCTGATTGGATGACGGAACCGTCGCTGCCGAAAAAGTTGAACATTTTTCAACTTTCTGACGGTGGCGAACGCTCCAACTGAACGGACGGATCCACAATGCATTGCGCGTCCGTCCCCATTCAAAGTCAATGGGCAACGGTCAACTGACGGAGGTAGTGGGCACGGGGCGTTAGGCGCCATCTACCGGACAAAGAAACCCTACTGTATTCACAGCGCGTCTTAACAACAAAATATCGATATTTGGAGTTGAACAAATCGATATTTTATCGGCCAGCAAAGTATCGTGATATATTGCCGTATCGATTTTTTTACCCACCCCTAAGTATTAATGTTAATAATATCCTGTGATGCGCCTTTATTTTCAAATCTTGTAATATAATGAGATTAACAGAAGAATATTTTAAGATTCTCCTAGAGTGCAACCAAATTTCAGCCAGGATGTTAAAACTACTGTATTATCAGCCCAGCTTTAAGCGAACGCTGCACATTTTCTGGGAGTGTATACTTCCTGTACGATGTTGAAGTGAGATTGTTAATCTGGCACTGCTGATGATTTCTTTTGTCTGGAGTGGTATTGTCATGCTTCCTCTTTATCACACATAAAGCCCCTGAGGCTCACAAGTATGTTTTAATTACTTTCCTAGCTCTCGGTACAGCTCTCAGTGGGCAATTGTTTTCTTGCATTTCACAATAACAGTGCATGATGAAGTACTGTATACCACAAGTTTTCTGTCCCCGCACATTGTTTTCCTGTTCAACTCAAGAAGCGTATGTAATATTGTGCTGAATGAAGCAGCTGTTGACTTTAGCTATCAGATCCTGTTTCACAAGGGAATCAAACCAACAGAAAAAAATTTCACCAGATTGTTGTCAAATTCATGATTGTTGCATAATGTTGAACAGCTCTTCTAAGAATTATTTTATTTGCCAAATATATTTACACATACAGGAAATTGCCTTGGTGTGGTTGGTGCCTGTGACATAAAACAACAATTGGACATAAAGTAACACTATATACATAAGAACAATAAGTTATAGGCACGTGCAGTGCTAAGGTGCAGTGAATGATTTTGCGATAGTGCCAATATTATACAAATGATGTGCTTGTGTTGTGCTGCTAAGCATCCTTGCCTGCAAGTCATATTTGTGTGGTGTGTGTGTGTGTGTATATACTTAAATTACCCACAATTAATTCAAAGAAAAACTATGAATGCAATAGCTGAGAACTAATTAATAAGCGTTGACACTCTTGAGTTGTTTGTGAGTTGTTGCTGTGAACAGTGGTGAATTGCTTTTTTGCGTAGTGTCAGTTTCATTACATTAATTTATTATAGATGGAGGCTGAAGTAAATTAATCTATGATTGAGCAGGCTGATAGCTAAGAGAAACTATAGATAAACTATGAACTATTTTGAAGGAGTAAAAACGGCTTCACCAGGGATATAGTCATGTTCCCAACCCTTCATTTGAAGGGATTTTTGCTTCCCATAGCTTTGCCTTGAACTGTTAACTCAGCAAGACACGCATGCATACCCACATTCATGCATTCACACCAGTGGGTAAGCTATAGCGACAGATGTTGTCGTCTATGTGTTTGTGTGTTGGGGGTTCCTTGTTTTGGTTTGTAGCTTATCAATCCTGAGTGTTTTTCTTATACAAAAATACACAGTTCAGTAGGTCAGCAAATAAATTCTTATTTGACCAAGTCACTGGTCTAACGGCAGGAATCCAGTTTGAAACAGCTGGAGGTCCTCATCAGCTACAGGGGTTTTACAAATCAAACCACCACGTCACACCTCTACTGCATCTGCAGTCAGAAACACTGATGTTCAAACCCAGCTTTCAGTTAGAATGTATGGATCATTACTTAAAGGAACATCAATAGAACAACAGTATTTTAATAAACGAGCCTAAGAGTACTAGTTCCATCCATTCATTCAAGACACCTGCTTGGAAGCAGCTTTATTTACATCTTCTGACAGTGCTACTTTTGACCTCTCTCAATGAGTTGCATGGACACCAATAGGGCTGAACGATTTGGGGAAATAATCTTATTGCGATTTTTTCCCCCCCAATATTGCAATTGCGATTTAATATGTGATTTCCCCCCCCAACAAAACGTAATGAATGATTTAAATATGACCAAAACAATATTAAATACATTTAGTGTAAAATAATCTTTCCCACATTTTACATTTTGATTTAACTGCTCATTACAGAAACAAGAACAACAAATCAGGGGCCTTGCCACTGTGAATTTAAGTAATTTAAACAAAGTCATTGTAAGTTTAAACACAAAGCATGCACTTTTTAAACAATTTGTGCAAATTCTTTTGGGAAATTATAGGTGTCTTACTGCTCCCAAGTCAGTAACATTTCACACAATTGAAACATAAAATTTGCTTTACTACTTTGAAAATATTCAAAAAAAATCTAAGTAGTAAAGTAAGAAATAAAAAACGGAGAAAGGCACAGGTCACAAAGTCAAACAGTACAACTGCACGTGTGAGCAGTTTCCTGAAGCTAATGAAATGGTCCCACTCCTTAGACTTGGTTTTTTAACCCTTTCAAACACAAGTCACCTAACAGACAGAGTGTGTGTGGAGCCACAACACAGCAGACATGAGGCGGTGTAAAGACCTTGAGCATCCCGTTCATGTCTAGGTGGTCCTGCAGCGGTGTGGAGGCGCCGGGCATCAGCAGGAACACCCCCATGCTGAACACCTCCGTCTCGCAGATGTGCATGAAGGTGACTTGGGGGCAACCCAAGCCCCGCCGCTCCGGAGCTTGGGTTGCTTTACCGGGGAGCGATTTTCAGGTGCGCCGCGGTGCACCGCGGCCACCAGCGAGATGAGCTCACTCTCTGTGTCCGCCCCGTCGGGCGAAGACTTGAAAATCGCTCCCCGGGAAAGCAAGCCGAGCTTGTAGGTAATGGAGGTCTGCTTCGCTATCTTCCGGATCAGAGGAGTTTTGTTGTTCCGCGGCATTCTGGCTGCGGGTGAGGACAGCAGTCCAGAGCCCTACTCTGGGCTTGCACGTTGTTATCGCGGACGTTGCGTTTAGAAAATCGTGTTTTATCATATCGTGATTTTATCGCAAATGCAATAAGCTTTTCAGCCCTAGACCGAATATTAATACCCAATTAAGCCAATAGAATAAGACACATATAAACATAATTTTCTGATTAACTTAACCTTAATATGGTCAAATCATAATATATAGTAATTGAATAAGGTTGTGGAACATTTTGACTTTGGCAACATTGTAGACATATCGTGATAGCATTATACCATTTAGAATGTTGGCAGCATTTTGCAGCATTGACATACAGCAGTTACAACTGCTTGATGTAACTTAACCTGGGTGGAAACAAGATGGAAAAATTCAAAGGAGTTGCCGCTTTTGAACAATTAGAAAGAAAACACAAGAAACAGTATATGGTAGCATCATACCTTAAACAGTTTCAGGGTGGGGTCTTAAAACTGGCTGAATAACACCACTGATTATGTGACTCATAATCAGTCTACTCTCTGACATGAACATGGGAATAAGAATTGAAAATTTTTTAGCAACTCATGTAAACACAATAATCAAAAAAACGTCTTATTCAGAATACCTTCAATGGGGCAAATATTGGTGTTAATGTAGTCAACGTTAAAATGTAACGTTCTGACTCACCTGCCAAAGTTGTAGAGTTAGAGAGCTGCTTAGAATCAAGCCAACGTGATCAATACATGTCTTGTATCGAAAAATAAGGTTTAATAGTTTTATAATGAATTATGCCCTTGTATGCAACCACTTTGCAAACAATCAGATCGCTTTTAAAAATGTGCCACATTTCATTTCATTTTGTCATATTTTAAATGGTGCTCTTTTAGCTATTTGTTTTGTATCTCATTTTGTTATTTTACTTCCCATGCTGAGGTGAAAGACACTGGAAAAAACTCTGTCAGTTAAAGTCAGTGTACCATGTTGTAGTTGTTTTTGAGGTTTGGTCAGTTTTTGTGTGTGATCCCCTAAGTCATGATCAACCCCAAAAAAACCTTCTCTGTAAGGCTCTCTGAATGACTTTCAACAACCTCCTGGGAGTGGTGTCAGCTTGATGTTTGATGTTGTAGGGAGATTTGCTCTACAGCGGAGCTGCATGTATCCTCCTGCACTTCCCTCCTCTCTGATGTCTGTGCCTCAGACACTGTCTACTCTTACTGCAGTGATGTTCTTACTATTATCACTGGCTCCATTGTCTCGAGACCTTATCAGGTGTTTTTTTTTTACTTCCACTGTTGCTCAGTCCTGTTTCCATTTACATTCTTGTGAGGTCATACTTTTTTTGACTCAAGCTAAAAATGTTTTATGTTTCTAGGTCTGCTAAACTTGAAATTCCCAGACAGAGGAGTGCAAAGTGTTTCTATGGCAAAATCATTTTTTGTCTTCTTTATTTTGTTGATAGGTATAAAACTGTTTAGCAATAACATCTAATAAACCTTCAACAGGTGTAATGCATATAAAAAATGCTATTTCATCCAACACAACTAACCACAGCACACCCTCTTAAAATATTGCTTGGACCACTATCAGAGTAGAGACTGAAAGTTTGCAAACCAGTTCATGTGTTGACAAAACAATAGCCTGTCTGCACACAGCAGACTAGCTAGCGTTAACTCCCCGGAAGAGGCAGGCTGCCAGAGATAGTAACGTGTAAACAAACGTAAACTGAGAGCTGCAAACAGTGAGCACATTCTCTTTGTAGAGATGAGATATCGCTGCTATGAGATAACATCATCAACTCACCATCATTATATCCCATAGACTGTGCAGGGTCTGTATAGACAAATTATTGCAGCAAAGTGTATGAGACTCATGACTCAAGGTGTCTCATGTAGCCAGCTATCATCAATATTACTGTTTAACCTCAAATAACCCTTTGGTGCATGTTTAGAACTGGATTCCCCAAAGTAGAAACAACTTCTGCCTACACATAGCATATACTGTATACTGTAATGACAGAGAAAAGACCAAAATGCAAAGATTGAATTAGGGAGTTCTTTCTTTGTTTCATTCAATTACAAATCTGTGGGTTCTCACATTGTTGTATGTCATTGGTTGCTTTGTATGTTTGGTTTGGAATTTGGCAGCTGTCAGAGCAGTGAACCAGCTGTCAGTATATATACATCTGTGTAATCTAGGGTTTGGGGATTTTACTACATTTGTCAACTTTCAGCTGCAGATCCAAAAATCGTACAATAATATTGCTATTTACCATTTTTATGCTTTTATACTTTAAAATGTTGATGTGTTGCTCCGATAGACCGAACTGTTGCTACTGAACCCTCGGGTCATGATTGGACCGAAAAGAGTCATTTGACACATGAAGTTGGAAGACAGTCAAATAAGGTATTGTGTAAATATCTCAATTAATCTTTCAACAGAATAATAATGTTGACATTTACATGTGTAAAGCCCGGGCAATATATCTTCAATCAATAATTTAACCTCAATTACAATTAAGCAACCACCTTTTTTTTTTGCCTCTGCAGTGATGACACACAGCTCGGTTATCGTGGTTCCGTCATACTGATCATGGACTTTGTCTAATATTTTTTGTCCAAATTTTACCAACATCACAACCCTACTGGTTCTAAATGTTCTTCTTAAAAAACTCTCCGGAAAAATACAGTTGAAATTTATATTAGTCAATCAAGAAAACATGTAATGTTGTGTGACTACTTTTAGATTGCCATTAATCTATTTTCTCCCCGTGTTCAATAATAATGCATTGTTATTCCCAAGATTTAGAGAGTTCAAGGGGATCAGTACAAATATATTGAGATCATACAACACACATACACACACTCCCTTCCCCCATCTATGGAATTTTGTTCTCAGGACTGCCTTGCATTCCTCACTGCTGCATCATGAGACCTCTGCTCCCTCTCCCTCTCCCTCTCCACTCCCTCTCCCTCTTTCTGTCGCTGTGTGATAGTGTGTGTGTGATTATTGCCCTGCTGGGAAGAGATAGCTGTTATTGTGTCACTCAAAGATGAGGCCTCTATCCATCTCTCACGTGTTTATTTTTACCTCCTTTCTTCGTGCTTACCTTGATTTCCCTTTGCTCCCAACAAAAGTGTGTCTGTGTCTGTGTGTGCGTGTCCTGCTGGCAAGAGATAGTTGTTATTGTGACACTCAAAGATAAGGCTTCCATCCATCTCTCTTCTTATCTCTCCAGTCATTTATACCTTGCTTGCCCTCTGTTGTCTGTCCCAACATTTTATCATCCATCCACTCTTCCCTCCCACTATCTCTTTTCATCGTGGGTGTGTGTTGGGTGGGACCACCCAGCAGCTGACAAAGCTGTTGTCATGGTTATCAGGAGAGTGGGGGCTCTCATGACATTGTTGTCTCAGAAGTAATGAAGATAGAAACCAGTAGAGCGCAGAACAGGGACCATATTCAGGTCCCCAGACTAACTTTTTACATTGGTTGTAACCTGTGATACAATTTTTTCATTTGGGTGCATCCCATCGTTGCACTATTTGCACTGACCTCTTGCATTATCAAAAAAACATTTCAAACCACTGGTATAATGATAATCATTTTAATTCTAGCTCGTTCCTGGTATTTCACTAGATGTCCAATACATTACATTACATTACATGTCATTTAGCTGACGCTTTTGTCCAAAGCGACTTACATTTTTAGAACACTCAGCATTTATGAGGGGCCATTTAGGGGTTCAGTATCTTGCCAAGGACACTTAAGCATGCAGATGGGAAAAAAGTGGGATTCGAACTGGCAACCTTCTTGTTGCAGAACACCCGCTCTATCCCCTAGGCCACACTCCCAATACAATGATGATTAAAAAAATAAAAACATAGGGCATTTTTCAACTCGCAGTGGTGCGCCTAGTTGTAAAATGTAGTCGCATTGTCGCAAAATAAGACTTTGGTTACAGTCTGAAGCCCTAAGCTTGTGTTGTCTAACCAGTCGTCAACACAGATAACACTTGGCTCGTTCCACCCTTTGCTCTAGAAAACACAAGTTCTTCATAGAACTGATTCCACAAGACGCTCCTTTTATTTGTATAACTGCATCACATCATTTCTACTCCATGTTCAAGCTGCCCTCATCTGTTCTATACGGTGGCCCTGAGAGCTCAACGGACAGCAACTTAAGAAAACCCATGCAAGTTGACAAAACACAAGCAAAGTAAGAAAACATCTTCATCAATTTCACAACACTTATAAAACTTTGAGGCTGCTTCAAGTCTGGACTAGCAAAAACAGAAGTTTGGCAACGAGGACGTAGACCGAGAAATACACAACCACTTGCTTATTTGTCCATTTCTGTCACCATGTAGCCTTCTCTAAATTGTCAGGCTCCTATCACAGGAACCCTTTCCTAAAGAAAACAACAGACATCTGCCTCGGCTATAGTTTAGAAGGTTACATGGACAATCAATTACAAGAGCTGCTGAATCTGCTGTCTTTGCTAAAAGCTGTTGGGCAGTTAAATTCAGCTTTTTACAATGATACAACATGCTTACATGTTTAGGATACGAGCAATTTCTGTGTACAAAGGCACACAGTCAAGTCGGGGTCTCAGGCAGCAGTTATGTTTAAAAGAATTTAAGTTAAACAGGCTACACACAAACCGCTTTCGTTTTAACTTCTGCTGACAAACCAGATGTTAATATCACTTGCTGTCCTGAACTTGAGTAAGACGTTACCTTAACTTGACCTGGTTCACTGTCTCTACTTCGGCCTCTACTCTGCTGTCGTGTGTGCGTGTGTGAGTGAGTGCATTTGTGTGTAACAGGCAGTGTACAGAACAGAGATGATATTGTGACCATAAGTGACAGCAAAAAGCAGTGGACAGAGGGCTTTGAAAAAGGCAATTGTTGATGTTATAATCTTGTTAAACCAGGACAATAATCTTGCATAATACTTTTTGCAAACTCTAGTCTGGCTCTCTGACTCTCACAGCTGATGAAGGGTCTGGCCTCAGTGGGTAGTGATACTGACTGGCTGACATGTTCTGTGTCTTTTGCTCAGTACACCAGTCATCGCTTTTTCAGGACACTCCAAATTGTTATATTGGCTATGGCTAATGTTTGTATAATGGCTCTGATCAATAATCCCTATTTGTTCAACCTCAGAATGTGTAATCGGATGATTTTCTTCCCTGACAGCTCTTTGCTCTTCATGTTTTTTGTTTTAAATCTCAGTATTCACAGGTGAAACCAAAGGCTCAAACTAAGAGTAGACATGCAGACTTTTTAAGGTTTGAAAAAAGTCTCATGTTTCAATATTTGTGTCCACTTTGAAAATGCGTGGAGGGTGGGTGCTGTGTATTAAGTTGTTTAGTATGTCCAGATGTAGGGATGTCATGAGAACCAATACTTCGGTTAAGAAGCCGATGCTGAAATTCTAAAACCGTCACGATTTTTTTTTTTCTTTTCTTTGTTGTTACAGTACCAAACTGTACGGCCCGCCACTGCTTCAGGATCAGGGCAGACACACATTACGTGTCCAGTGTCCTTGCACTGTGCTGGATTACCCTGCGGCCTATCCTCCCTCCTCACACCCCGATGACCTGCACTCACTTTTCACATTAAAACAATAACACCAACACTAATCAGTTGCATGGTCACATACAGTCCTGAAGTTTAATTTATGTTTGTTTTATTTTCTTTAGAGTTTAAAGTGACAAATTAATACGTCACCTCCTGCCTCTGCCGGCTACACCACCTCTCGCCTGAATTATAAGGATTTGATGCTGTTGTGAATGTCTCTGTGAAGAGAACCTCCCGCTGAGTTGTGCGTGTGTGAAAGGCAAACTGCGGGTAAACGCTGAAGCCAATTCTTTGGATTCTACCCACAGATCATGTCTGAAAACAGCTTATGTGAATGCTTCTTGCATGTTTTGGAGGAATGTTGAGCTGCAGTACAGCACCAGTCATACTATATTAATGACATAATTTTCTTTATCCACAGGTAACGGTATCATGGCTGCCCTGTTTACCGAGCTTCCCTCCTAGACTTCCTTCATATCTACACCCACACATACATAAACCTCCCTGTAAACCACACAAACACTAAATTTTGAGTTGTGGTGTGTGTGAGTATATGTGAAGGATGACAACCTCCCATCTGAATGGCCATGTTACTGTGGAGGGAGGGGGAGGAGGAGGGGATGAAGATCTCAGGGGAGGACAGCAGCACAGAGAAATGGCCATCGACTGTCCGGGAGAGCTGGGGGGTCGGATGCTACCGCTCCGACGTTCTGCACAGCTGGAGAGGATACGACAACATCAGGTGCGCACACATAAACACACACACTTGTTAATTCATTCATCAATAACTTTACTTACATTTTTTGCTAACATAAAAGTCAATTTTATTTATATAACACAAAAAAATATCAAGGTCGATCAAATTACTCTGCAAGTAAAATGGTATGGAAACACCCAGAGAACCAATGAAAGGTTGGTGTTCCATAGTCTGCAAATTATATCAAGAGTTTTAGGCAGTAGAGGAATGCAACAAAGTACATTTACTCAAGTACTGTAATTAAGTACCACTCTGAGGCGCTAATTGTTTCTATCGCATTGTCATTTTACACTTCCACTGCAATAGATATTTTTTTGGACATTTGTATAAAATTTGATGGCTTTTTATACATTACTCTGGCTGAATGTTACATGTATATCAGCACTTTGGCAATGTACCAGACGGGACACAACAAATTAGATGTGAAACAATTATTAGATAAACATGTTATTAAAACAATTATGAGTTACTGTTGTTTTGATTTCGCAGTTAGAAGCGCCAATGGAGGAGAATAAGGATAATAATCACTGAGCGTGCGCACAATGTTCATTTGTGATATTTGATTGATCGTTGATGTATATTACCTCTGGGCCCGTCCTGCTTATTGGAGCAGTTTTTGTAGTTTTTTGTTATTTTCTGGTAAAAACAAATTTTGTAAAACAAAGGTCGTGTGAATGGAAAAAGATTTACAGACAACAATTAAACAGTGTGGAAAATATCAGTTATTTCTGCAGGTATGAGCTGCCTAATGAATATTGATGAACAATTAATTAATACATAGGAGGTTAAATGTGTATGGCGTGCCGTCATACAAAATCGGATTAAGAGACTTATGAAATGTACAATGACTTGTATTCCTGATTTATGTTTATTTTCTTGCCTGTGTGTGTGCGTGTGTTTTAGGAGGACCTTCGGCGTCGTAGAGAGGAGGAGGGTCGGCAGCTTGACCTGAATGCCTCACTCAGACTCAGGAAGCTCTCCCAGAATCCCCACATCGGCATAGACAATCCTACATTCCTGGAAGATGCATACATACCGCAGCAGACATTGCTCAGCACCCAGCACGCACATGCACTGCTAGGTAACACACACACCCACACACACCTGACACACACACACACGCAGCCCAGAGCAGGTCCTTTCAATAAAGGTCTCAGAAGAAAAGGAAAGAATAAAGATAAAAGAGATGTTAAAAAGATAATTTTACGTTGTAAAAAACTAGCTGATGGAGAAGAGGTACATAAAGAAGAGATGGTGAAAGTAAAGGATGGAAGGAGAAAGTTAGGAGGGGAAGGAATGTAAAGGAGACATGTCTGCTGTCAGGGAGGAAATTCCTCCGGGAGGGAGAGAGGGACTGGATAGGCTCTTGAGGGCAACTTAATTAAAACTGTGCCATGGGTGGTGATGTTTGCACAATCGCTTAATCACACAAACACTGTAGTACGTCAGTCTTCACTGAGCAATGAATTGAAAAGTGCACACACACAAACTTTAGACGTTTATCTGAAGGCAGGACAACATTGTCCTCTGGTCATTAATAAAACATCTGATTTAGATTGTTTTCTTAGTGTTTTCTAGGTGCTTGATCCATCAACATCCTGGTTTGTGAATCTATCTAAGTGTGTTTTTTTGTGATTGTGTGTTTGTTGCAGAGTTGGAGGAGTTGTTGTTGTCCCTGAAACAGGTCCGAGGCTGCCTGTCCGACCAGCAGAGTCAAAATGACATAGAGCTGGTACTTGCACTACTAAACAAGGTAATATAAAGGGAATTAGAGGAAAAGAGCCTCGGGTAAATATGTAATTGTGGTATTTTCAATACTTACTGACCTCAGAGGTAAATGAGATTTACAAAGATGGAGCCATGTCGTCACTGCTGTCTGAGTGCGAATGTCCATGGCAATGAGAACCTTACAAGCTTCCTACCCCTGGGATGAATACTGCATTTATGGAGGAAGGTGGAGACCACAGTTAGACTTCCTTTAGTTTTGTTCTGTCCTTTAGTCCAAGTGTAAAACTTTCCTAAATGTTATGTTTTTCAGTATTTCCATGTGTACATTGTTACATTTGTTACAATGTACACATTGTGCTCGCATTGGAGAGCTCACATTGGAGCTCTGAAACCAAGACTATAGTTTTGTCTTCAAAATAATCTTTTCAAATCTCTGATGCTGCAGAACCTGTGGGAAGAATTTGCACTACTGAATATTACTGACATGGACAGTAATAGACATATGTAACTGAATGTGTTATTGGTAAACCTTTGCAGCTGCAGTTTTGGTGTCACTCTGACACGTGAATGTTCTTGGAGTGTTGCTGTTTGATGGAGCTGGCTTTTCAGGATTTTTGTGGCCGATTGATTACTAACAGTGCAGATATAAAAGCTGCAAAATGCTTTAGAAATTAATACAATTTCCAAAGTGACATCATTTGACTGGATCCCCTATCAAATGGATGCAAACTTGGCAGATTACCTACTATCAATAATGGAATAATTGTGCAATTGAACAGTTGATTGTTCTTCTTGTATTTCATTGTCTTACTGCTGTCTGTAGCAACACTTCCACACTGACATGTCCCCTTGTGTTTCCTAAGGAACGGTTTTATTCCCAGACTGTGTGTATCCCACTTTTAACTAGATGATGTGATGCACAATTATGTCATTTGTAGAATAAATGAAGAAGAAGTAATGATCCCTTTATATAATTTTGTTGTTCCAGTGGGAATTGGAGATCTGGAAAATATATATAATTCAGTTGTATCTTCTGACTAAGTTAGAGAGCTGGCAGCATTTATTTGTCTAGCTAGTTCATTATTAAATACTTGTGTTTTTTCTGTATGAAGTGTAAATGATCAAAAAAAGGGGTTAGGGTCAAAACCACCTCTGAAAAATATTGAATGAATATTATACAAACTGAAGCACAGTTTTATCAGTGAATATTATTCCATTCAATTACCTCACTTATACAACTTGTACTTCGAGGGTTGTTTTGGGGTCGAAGTCAGTCCTAGAGGTGGGGTACACTGTGGGCAGACCTTCTTTACACCACAATTACATTTTTTAAACATGGGTAAACCTGCTAAAAGTAGGCGACTGACTTTTTTCCCTTTGTCAGTGGGGGAAGTTGCTCAGAACCTTCTTCCTGTGAAGCATCAGTACTAATCACTGCACGTATGTGACACCCCAGTTAGTTATATTTATATGCAGAAACAAATGATTCAAGGTTTCACAAAGCATTTGACTTTATTTGGAAATAATTTCAAGTGGATTCTGACAGAACATCCTGCTCTCTTTTTTCTTGTTGTATCCTTTAGTCTGACTTCCAGTCAGCGCTGAAGATCCACAATGCCGTGGCCACCAGCATGCACCGACCCTCTCCTCCGTACCCTCACACACACCAGGCATTTCAGCTGGCCATGGAGGTAACACGCTGTTCTCCAAATCTAATAAATTTGATACAATTGTTTATTTAATCACTTGTCGATCCTTGTTGCATCATCTGACACGCACACACACACACACACACACACACACACACACACACACACACACACACACACACACACACACACACACACACACACACACAGGGTCTGAGTCAGTGAGTGTGTGAGTAATAATGGGGTTTGAGACAAAGCAGCTCTGTTCCACATCAACATTGTGTTGATCATAACGAGTTCAGGTGAAGCCAATACTCAGTCTGCTAATACGGTCAGTGCTGTAATTATGTTTCTGCTCCAGTGTTGAGCTGGTAGAGCTATTCATGGCTCATTTCAGTGGAATGTCATTAACGACCAACACATTATTTCTGCTCTGTATTGGCATCTCCAGCCCCTGCACTGCATTTGGCTACAAAAAAAGAAAAGTGAAAAAAATGAGAAGTTCACACTTTATTTGGAGAAACACTGTCATTGTTCGCAAAGTTGAAGTGAAATATTAAAAAAATAAAAACCGCCATGGTGAGTAACCAAAAAACAATAACTAAAAACAACGTTATCAATCTGTCCATTTAGGAAGCAAAAGTTATTATGAATACATTTTGGTCCAAACGAAAGTGAGAACAGGTGCAATGGTGAGGCAAAAGCAAGACAACAACAGAAAGGGAACAGTTTTATATGTGTTGGCCACAGACAATTGCTTTCTCCTTATCCTTCCTGACTGATTCCTCTCTAGTTTTGTGCTCTAGTGTCCTTGTCACTACCTTTAGCTTGAGGTGGTCCCTGCAGTCCAATCAGGTAGCACAGATAGTCAAGCTCCTCCAGGATGGAACATCCAAACATTCAGGGTCAGGAAGGTTTGTTGTGTCTCCCAGCACAGTCCCAAGCACGTGGAGGAGATAGAAGGGGACTGGGCATTACAAGAGGAGAGCGTGACAGAGCCGTAGAAGAGCATCAACCCATCAGAAGGACCGGTATGACCAAACTGTCAGGCAGTGCCTGGATGACGAAGGCATTGATGCCACTGACTGGCCCTCACATTCCCCTGACCTAAATACAATTTAGTACCTATGGGACACAATGTATCTGTGTATCTGACGCCACTAATCATCAGGAGCATGCAGAGACATTGTTAGGAGAGCATACAGGCACACAGAGGCCATACACACTTCTGAGTCACATGAGTTGCCTCGATGAAATTCACGTTTTTTACGTAATTTTGTTCTCAACAAATTATTCAATGTAGATCAGTAAATATTTTCAACTTGAAAAATCAATTGATCAAGATCTGATGAGTGATTTAAGTGTTCACAAATTTTTTTTTAGCAGTTGATAAGACCAGGGACAGAATGAAAGACCTTTAAATCCTTTCTCATATTAAACTTGAGTTACGTTGCATACATTGTACACACATTTCACTGACTGTTTTCTCTCGAATCAGGCACATTGTCTTTCTAAAAAGTGACTAAATGTTAAACAATGTATCCTTCAGAACCTAATTCTAACCATGTTTCATAAAGTGTTTACTTCATCCTAACTGTTAAACGAGTTTGGAACTTATTGTGTCTTTGCTTCCTGTCTTCTCTCTTGTTTATCTTGGCTATGTTACTGTAACAAGACTGTTATGTTCAGGAACGGTTGCTTGTTGTACGGGGGTGATTCTGAACTATTGCATAGCTATTATACGAATTAACATCAGTGATGTTCTGTGATTAGGTAAGGGATCTCATCCAGTCAAGTCAGAACAAAGAGGGACTTGAACTCCACAGCCTGTTGTCAGACACACACGTCCAGGTAGAGACCCACTCACACACACACAGTCTGAAAGTAAAGAAAAGAATCCTGTAGTGACTGTGTGTGTGTGTCTGTGTGTGTTGCAGTCGATGCTCCTGGCCCATGACAGCATAGCAGAGACGGAAATGCAGCCCGAAGCAGTGCCTGACCAGGGAGAAACACTGACCCAGTGGGGAGGAGAGACTGTCAAGATCGTTCGCATAGAGAAGGCCCAAGATGTACCACTGGTAATACCCAGTCACGTTCAGCCTAATTAAAGTAGAACACAGTTGTATGAAGAGCTGAACTCCCTTCACACTCCTAGTTCAGCTTGCGTTCCAATAACTGTCACTGGGGAACTCCAGCAATATTTCACATTAGAATGTGTTTACAGGTGTTGATGAGCATAGTTAACATCGGTATTAGCATCTTAATTTGCAGCCTTAACACTGCAAATATGACAATTTAAAAAGTAGCTCCTGGTCGCTGCGTCAAGCTTGGTGCTGCTGGCTCCATTCCATGAAGGGAGCATAACGCTGGAGCTCAGTTGCATTGTAGGTAATGTAGAAGTCAGGATTTAACACAAAGAAAAAGGCATGAAAAATAAGTTTTATAAATATTTATTTTTTATTCTTCCAAGTGTTCATTGTTAGTCTATGTTATAGTTTTAACATAGATTGACTAAGTCTAAGTTATATATGTATATATATATATACATATATAAAGAAGGCAATGCTAAATTAGTTATATCTTAAATTCTTCAGCGTTATTCCTCATGCATACAATCTCCACTGGATGAGTGGTTGATGAACTGATAAACAAAACCCTCCCTCTGTCCTCTGTGGGTCTGTCCACTAGAAATCTGCTACACTGGCTACCAGTACTGAAACACCTCTTCAAAATAGAGGACCACTTATTTTGCTGGATCCTGTGCGATGAATTCACTGTGTAAATGTACTGTGCCTTTCTGAGAAAATCTGAAAATATTGCCCGCACACGCACACACGAGTCAGTGATTGTGTTACTTTTCACTCAGGCTCTATGTACATAAATAAGCCTTGCAATTGTTTTATATAAGTATATATATTATATATATATATATATATATAGTTCTCTTTTTTTTTCTTATTCTCCTGCTCCGACAATCACTCACTTTATATAATAAACTATCAATTTAGTTTATTATCTAGGGCAGTAGGGCTCCATCTGATTGGCCAAATATATTGACATGCAGAGCGTGAATGTATGGCGCATGGAACAACATTTATCTCAGTGTATGCCGTCTTTTGAGATATGTATATTGTGCACGTTGATGTCGCGATGACGATACATTTTCGATATATCGTGCAGCAGAAAAAGTTAATGACACAAACACTCTTATTCTTGCTTATCATGCAAATTTTGAATGCAGCTGTCTATAAAACAATATTTACAAAAGCCTGTTCCCTAAAACATGGGTTAATGGAGACAAGTTAGTCCATGAGGTCGAATGAATTGTTTAGTTATATAATCATAGAAAAATGAAACAAAGCCTTTTAGTAAATGAATGTTCAGAGGTAGTGAACTTACATCTGACTGAGAGGACGGATGATCTTTTGCTTATTCTAAAAAGATATTGGCTCATCCCCTGCCCTATCAATTTGTATGGTTCCTCTTAGGCTGTGATACTGCCTCTGTAGAGCACTGATAATACAGTAGATGTCAGTCATATTAATAAAGATAACAAAGTAAATATTGTCATTGCCATATTATTGAGATGTTGCTTTGTTTTTATGCTCTCTAAAGCCATTTTCCGACCTGACATGTGGAGGTTCTCTTACACAGACCGATTCAACATAGCAACAAGTTCTCTGCATTATTCAGGGCATAGGCAGGAAGTGGCACATTTACTCAGCCTCAGAGATCACGTGGTTTTCTTGACAACTACCAAACACCGGTGTCTGCTCTTATCACCACAAACTCTTTGGACTATCTCTGTCTGTGTCTTCTGCGAAATGTCACTGCTTTTTCAGGGGAGATATTTGTCTTGATTTCAGTGATTTTCTTCTCAGTTTTGCGTCTGTCATTCGTTAGAGGCGCATGCTCCTGATGAATCCCATGGGGGATCCCTTGCTTGACAAAGCACCCCAAAGTATTAACTTGTAGTGTACATCTCATTAATAAACGTGTGTGTTATTCCCCTGTGTGTCTGTAGGGAGCGACTGTTCGTAATGAAATGGACAGTGTTGTGATTAGTCGCATTGTTCGCGGCGGAGCAGCTGAGCGGAGTGGACTGTTATCAGAGGGAGATGAAATCTTGGAGATCAACAGCATTGAGATAAGAGGGAAAGATGTCAACCAAGTCTTTGACATTCTCGTAAGTATTTTATCAACTCAGAATATTTGTGTAGTGATTATATTAATCTCTTAATTACTTAAAGGGGACATATTATGAAAATTCCACTTTTGTAGTGCTTCTACACGTTAATTTGGGTATCTGGCATGTCTACCCTCCAAAAAACTCGGGAAAAAAACAACTCCCATGATTTGTTGTGGTTCCTCTATGTCAGAAACGATACGCTAGAGTGCGTAGAATGGGATTACGACCGAAATAAACGTCATAGTCGCACCATGCCCATGTAGGGAGTCTCGCTACATGGCCTTGGACTAGCGAGCTAACCCATCCCTCCCACAACCAACAATAACAGATTCATTCAGGAAGAACATGGATGCAGCGCCTTTCTCATCAAAACCAACTAGAGCAATACGATTTTTTTAGACAAGCATTGTGACCAACCAACAAATGGGAGCCTACAGCTCTACATTTTACTGTCCAACATTTCACATTGGATTGGGTGTCTAGAAAGGCACAGTGTAAAATATATTATTATTCTTTATTATCTACAAGGTGAGTGATTGCAGTATTTAATTAGCCTGGATGCCAGACGAACTTAGCCCCGCCCACAACATTTTTGGTCGGGCAGTTCGGTCTGGATCTGCTCCATTGGGAAAAAATTATGCCCCGACCGGGCCAATCAGATTGTCAGGGCGGGCTTTATACGATGATTGACAGATGATCAACGGTAACGTAATCAACCACGTCATCACAG
>CM028869.1:694902-708145 GCA_016801935.1 Platichthys stellatus
CTGCCGCTGGCGAGCTGAGATGTGTAGATGCTGCCATTGAGTCTGTTTTAGAAGACATCGACAGCGCATTCATTTTGAAAGAGGAACAGAGAAAGTGGAGGCGACGCCAAAGTACACCCGTTGATCCAGTAGATCGCTGCACGGCTTTGTGCCGGTCACACCGGAGGCTGAAGTACCGCGCTGCGCCAAGGCTGCCTCGCGGTGCTTCAGCCTCCGTTGTGACCGGCACAAAGTTTTAACACGGAGTTTTAAGTTTTAACAGTGGATGGGAGCCAGCTGTTATTTAAGGCTTGGCGCTGTGCTGAAGCGTCCGGTGTGAACCCGGGTTAGTAAATAACTCACAATGCGTTGCTTAGCATACGTCACATACTACGCTATCCAATTGAGCGTAGAGGAATTTTACTTCCTGGTCAGTTGAAACACGCCCCATAATGAAATCCCAATGGAGCGGTCTCAGACTCACATTCTGACTAGAATTGTGAGTCTGACAACGTCAGGCTAGTATTTAATGCTATTTGGATTGAATGTGATACAAATGTAAGATGTCCAAAATGTATCAGAAATAGTAGCCAAGATGATAAATAACAAGTTCACTTTTCTCTCTTGTGTGTCTGTGTGTGTCTGTGTGTGTCTGTGTGTGTATGTGTTTTCCAGGCGGACATGCATGGCCTACTGACCTTTGTGCTGATTCCCAGCAATCAGAGTAAACCTCCTCCTGTCAAAGAGACTGTGGTGAGTGCTCAACATAAATGGTGGTTTAATCTGGAAGAAATTATGTTTGTTATCTGTTCTTCCACCAGACTGACTAATGACCAGTTACCTTGGGTTTGCAAATGCTGATTATTTGAAGTATTCTGATATAAAATATCTCTACTGTTATAGATAAATCAGTTTTCCTGGTCTCTCCTTTCTCTTATCCAGGTTCATGTGAAGGCTCATTTTGACTACGACCCCTCAGATGACCCTTATGTGCCTTGTAGAGAGTTGGGCTTGTCTTTCCAGAAAGGAGACATTCTCCACATCATCAGTCAGTCAGACCCCAACTGGTGGCAGGCTTACAGGGATGGAGATGAGGATAACCAGCCGCTGGCTGGACTAGTACCAGGTACTACTGTCTGTCTGTGGCTGGAGTCTTTTAGGGTTTCTTCTTTTTAATATCTTGTGGTTTTGGTGAAGCATGGGCAGAATGTTTAGTCAGACTCTTGCTGGTAAATACACAGGGTTGTTGGTTGTTAGCTGAAAACACTGTATAAACTTGCGTCCACTCTGCATTATATGATATGACGGCTGTTTGTTTTTTTCCTCATATTCTCTTCTGTTTATCCACAGGGAAGAGTTTTCAGCAGCAGAGAGAAGCCATGAAACAAACCATAGAAGAAGACAAGGAGCCTGAGAAGCCTGGTCAGTTTCTCGGCTATCCAATTAATGTAATTAATGTAATTGTAATGTAACCCTGTAACAGTAAATAACCTTTTCAAGTTCATAATTTGATCTAAGGTTAAACATTGCTTATAACTACATTGCCACCAAATATGAGACAGAAAATTGAGTGAGCTACTTTTCATCCAGTGTCCAATTTGACCAAACTATATTACTCAATTTATATAGCTAAGTGTGTGTGTGTCTGTGCGGATGTGTCTGTGTGTGCTCCAGTGATTTCTGTGTTGTGGACGCGTCTGAGCAGAGAGTCTCCTGCTGGGTTCTTCATGTGTGAGAGGTAAACCATGGAGAAAGTCCAGACCCAGTTGTGCCGACATTCTCCAGAGTTCATGTCTGAAAACTGATTGAGTGTGTATTTGAGAAGAGTGAATGGGCCTCATAGTATATTTTTAGTAATGACAGGAGAGCCGTGCTATATAAAGGTATTACGTGTACCTTTTCCCTTCCATATAAGAAATGATTGATGGAGTCAATCACTTGGAGTTTGAAAGTGAATTTTACGTTGTGTATATGTCCACAGGGAAGCTTTGGTGTGCAAAGAAGAACAAGCGGAAGAGAAAGAAGCCGTTGTACAACACTCACAAGAATGATGGTGAGACCATTGTGTCTGTGTGTCTCTTAAACCCTAAGCTTAAAGATAAAATATGTAACAGTTCCTTGAAACTGAAAATGACTAAACCTATTCTAGACTCTTGCAGTGTTTTTTGGAGCAAATTATTACTTGTTTATTCTGTCCTAATCATTGGTCCAGATTTTGATAATGAGGAGATTCTCACCTATGAGGAGATGGCTCTCTACCACCAGCCAGCCAATAGGAAGCGGCCTATTGCACTGATTGGCCCAACCAGCTGTGGACAGGGAGAACTTAGGCAGAGACTCCTCAACAACCAACCAGAACGTTTCGCTGGAGCTGTACCTCGTAAGACTCTCTTACACCCACAAACATACGCACATACAAGTGCACAAACAATTCCATGTGTTAGTGGATTCAAAATACTGTGTTTTTTGCACACATGTAATAGACACAACGAGAAGCCGTAGAGAAGGAGAGCTGGGTGGTCGAGATTACCACTTTGTGTCTCGTCAGACATTTGAGGCCGAACTGTCAGCTGGTAAGCTAAGTTGTAAAAATGCTGAATGTTTATTTGCAAGAATAATCTGGACATTCAGTGATGGTTTGTGTAAGAATTGTGTAACAAAATTATAACCAGATAGTTTCTAACTTAGTATTGTCTACTTTCCCCAGGGAAGCTGATCGAATCTGGTGATTTTGAGAAGAACTTGTATGGGACCAGTTCAGACTCAGTGAGGCAGGTCATCAACACTGGAAAGATCTGTGTGCTCTGTCTCCACACACAGGTTGTTATTCACACTCACACACACACCAACAGTAACATGAGAGAAAGAAACTTTTAAATTGTGTTGATTTTGGTGCCTCTGTGGACAAAAGCGGAAATGTTTCCCCTGTCACCTGGGGACAGGTTAAAAGCATTGGTCCAGACTGTACCGAAAACACACATGTATATCAAGTTCAGGACACTCACCAAGAAAACACTGAGACACTGCAGCTCTCTTTAGATTGTTTTTATTGTAATGATATATCAGACGAAACAGTGACTGAGTCAGTGTACATCCTCCTCCCAGACCACTGTCTCTCTGCTCCAAATGCACGCTGAAACTGCTTTCAGATATCCACTGGACTCCACAGATGCATGTGTGAACCCGAAAGTCAGAGTGAGACGCTCTGCAGTTGCTACTGCGGATTGTATCCGCCTTACCTCCTAGTTAAAAGTCTGTATGAAGTCTTAGTGAACACTGCAGGGGATCCCCCGCTCTGCGCAAAGATCAAAAATAAAAAAAATTAATATACATAGAATATGAACCCATTTGTCAGTAAAAAAAGATCCTCTTACAATATAAGAACTGATTTAATATTACCATTGAGTATTAAATGTATACAGGTACAAGAAATGTATACCCCCCCCCTACACACAGCTGTTTGCAGGATTCTGGAGCGCTGCTCTGTACGGGTTAGCCTTCAGCCTCTAGCCCAGCTCTCTTCCCCTGCTTCTGTTCCCTCTCCCGCCACATAACCATAGGCTTTTCCAGCCTGACTATCGTTGCTCTGACTTTGCGGGTAACTAGTCACAGGGACAGACATTGACATGTTGTGCAATAGTAGGAGTAGATTTGACGTTGGCTAATTATTAATAATCATGAAATATGATTATTAAAATAACAATTATTTATTAAAAATAATCAAATTATAAAGCTATTAATTAAGAATAGTAAAACAAATAATTAGAAATGATACAGTTATCCATTAATAATAGTTAAAATAATTAACGAAAACAATAAAATTATCAATTAAGAATAATACAATCTGTAATCATTGCTTATTGTCGCGGGGCACCACCCTGGTTACAGGGACCAACTAGTCAAACTATAGTTATCAGTCTCAAGTGAAAGTTAAATTAATAATCTCAATATTTAATATTAATGATTATATTATAAACAATGAAGGGTTTTAAGTTCGAGCACAGGCTATAGTAATCCAGCTGTATTCACATACATATGCACAAATAATCACAGAAATACAAATACTTTAATTACAAAAGTATTTATTTAAAAAGGGAAATAAAGTTTGTTATTTCAATGATTCTTCATTTAACAAACTCCAATATTTCAAAGATGGCAACAACAGCAGCAGCACTTATCACAATTAAGACCACGCATGTGATACGGGGTGTCTATGTGTGTGTGTGTGTGGTCGTGTGTGTGTCTGCCTGTCTGTGTGTGAGAAAGAAAAAGGGGAAGTGGCTATGGCGTACTGACGAGTTCACGTGGTGACGTCGTCTGGCCGAATTCAAGGTGATGTTACATTCACGTACTTTCAAGATGGAGGTTGCCTAGTGAAGCCACGTTGCGAAAATACACGCTAAGTATTTAAACTAGTCTCTGCCCAGACAATAAAGCCTCTTACTGTGACCTCCGCGGTGTTGCTTGCGTGTGGGGCACTGGTTTTCCGGAAGTCCTGTGAATCTCTCGTTAAACCTCAGGATGCGTGCTCGAACAGCGGATTCCTGGAAAACAAATCAATGAACTTCTCTTGCTCTTGGAACGGAATTCTGCTTCGTCTCTTCTCTGACGGGGTTCTGCTTCGTCTCTTCTGCAGGGAATGAACAGCGGTGAGGCAGCTGTGGATTTGGAAAGAAAGTCTCTGAGCTCGGCCTGCGAGCGAGTTCCTGTGCGCGGCCTTTTCAAGTTAAAAACAAAAATAGTCTCTATCAAAGTAAGATGTCGACTGATTAAAGAAATAAAACAAAATGAAAATAAAACAAACGTCTGTAATTGCTCCCTAAAAATACCTCCATCAACTAACTGGAAAGGTCAGCTCTATCTTCAGGGAATTGGGAATGGCCAGCTAAAAGTTAAAGTTGATCCTTTAGAGCTGGAACATCTGAGAAGCCCCGAAAGGCCCTGGTCGAAGTCCTCAGCAGAGAGAAAGAGACGTGGTTATTGATGTCTCAGTGGTTTTATTCTACCTGAGAGGTCCAGCCTCCTTGAGGTGCTGGTCATAGGATGATGCTGGCTTTTAGCCAATTGAGTGTCAGAGGTCAAAGGAGAGTGATACTTATGCAAGGCACTGTAAGTTACCACCAGAAGATACACTCTCCATGCTTGATCTGAGAGGGACTTTAGCTGGCTTCATCTTGGCTCAAAGGCCTCACTTTTATGACCCATTGTGTGATCCCACCACATGGTCAGTTCAGCAGGGACTCTTGCCCAACAGACAATAGTTCAGAGAAAAAGACAGTTTCTCCCAGATTTACTCATGAGCTGTTTCAGGTCATAAAGAGGCAGCAATATTGAAATAAGACTGTGTCATAACACGTTTAAAACTCCTTGGAAGGGAACTACATTACTCGGATTCAAAAGATGCTCATTGAACCGTGTGTGCATGCATGTGTGTCCACAGGCTCTAAAGGTGCTGAGGAGTTCAGACCTGAAACCTTACATCATCTTTATAGCTCCACCCTCCCAGGAAAGACTACGCGCCCTGTTGGCTAAAGAGAACAAGAACCCCAAGGTCCCTGATTAACTGTCGACACTATCTCTTCACACTCTGACAAATCATCACTGGTTTTGACATTTCTAAAATGCTTGCCTTATTAATGTGTGTTTTGTCTTTAGCCCGAGGAGCTGCGGGACATTATAGAGAAAGCGCGAGAGATGGAGCAGAGCTGTGGTCACCTGTTTGATGGTGTCATCGTCAACACAGACCAGGACAAAGCCTTCACCGAGCTGCTACGACTCATCAACAAACTGGACACTGAACCTCAGTGGGTGCCCTGCTCCTGGCTGCGCTGAAAACACACACACACATCATTCACAGAGCCCATTTCTTCACATTTCTCAAACTGGACCTCCTTTTACACAATGTGCTGTGCTGATGTTTATGACCTAACATTACGGTTGATGTATGGAATAACAGGAATGAGAGATTTTGAGAATAAAGTCGTAATATTAGTATAATATATATATATATATATGATATTAAATCGAGTGTCACAACATCATTAGAAAATAAATGTCTTGAAAAATTCCAACTTCCAAGTAAAATATTGTTTGCAGGGTTAGGGTTAGGGTTATTTCATAATTTGGGGGATTTCCTTGCAATTCTGACTTTAATCTTAACTTTGAACACTTTTTACACTCGAACAATGCAGCAGCAGATTGTCTGCTCAGACGAGTTCACAACACAGAACTCTCTTGTGAGTTCGGGTGGGGCAGCAGGCAGAGGCAGGACGTTGCATATCAATTCTGCTCAAACAATCAATTGTTTTTTTTTCACGGCATATAAACACTGGCACTCGGCCCTTATCACCAAAAACTCTCCTGACCTCTTCATCTGTGTCTTTTATGTGTATGCCACTGCTTTTTCATCCTGAGATATTCTTATTATTTGAGGCCTTCTGCAGAAAGTCCTGAGGTTCTCACTGGCCATTCTCCAGAAAAGATGTATGTGAGACCACTTATGTCTGAGATTATCCAGAGTTCCATGCATGTCTGAAAGCAGCGTAAGATTTCTTATTTTTAAAACTGGAAGATGTTTCTCTTGTTAAATTATTATTAATTAATAACTTCCTGTCAAAACTAACTTTTATTCTACAGTTGTGATCATGACACAACCATTAATTCTTAAAACAATAACGTAATATTTTGAGTTGAAGTCAAATTATACAATGTTCATGCTCGTTTTTATTCTTAATTAATTTTTTAATTGTCAGTTTCTCATAAAACTACAACTTTACTAATCATAACACGTTTCATCTTCAAAATAAGGTTTTCTGGTGATACTATGACTTTATTCTCAGAACTATTTGTTTCATTACAAGCCTTTCCTCCATGACTTTATTCCTGCATAATCTTTTTTCCTTAAAAAAGTACAACTTCTCCAGAAGTTGGTGACTTAAAGTAATTCCATCTACATCACAGCCATTTCGCCTAACACTGACCGTAATACATTTTGTAGAGATTGCATCCTCTCCACACTCTTTACCTGGTGTCACTGATAATAACACAAAATGGACACATTTTAGTTCATTGACCTACTGTCATGAAAGGGAGGGAAACCTTTCTTTTTGTGACATTGTTATGACAGTTATTTCTGTCATCCTGAAATTTATTTTTCTTTCTTGTTTTGTTCTTTATCAGAGATGCTGGACCTCTTTCATGGTGCCTCCTTAGACTTTACCCTGTAATCATTTAAATTATGACACACAAATCCTTTTAACTTTTACAGTCCAGATGATCAATGTAAACGTCTGAATTTGAGTTTAAACGTCTGAATTTGAGTTTAAACTGCTTAATGCTGGGTTAGATATGTAAAAATGTGCATAGATCCCCCTAGTGAGAAGTAAATGTGAAACACACACACAAACAGACATTAAGATGAATACACAGACAGACATTAAATATACACACACAGCCATTTAGTGCATATATAAATTCACGCTGAGCCACTACATTTGTTGCTACAAATAACACACGTGTCCTCTACGTGCACACCACAGCGTGCGTTAGCCACTGAGGTCCCCTCGTTCTGCGGGAGTTGGACAAAGGCCTTAAACTGCAGCCTTCTGGACCCCGACTGACTGACTTATTGACTCACTCACTGGTTAATGTAAACACAATTACAATAAACACTAAAATAAACACAGCACTTGATATCACTTTTTACTTGCTCACTTTGTTTTCCTGACTGACCAATGACAGCTCTCCATGTCAGCTAACCTGTCTGATCACATTCAAGTAGTGCTCTGAGCCCTGAGGGACAACTGGGTGAAGGACAGTTATAGTTTTTAGTTGAGTTCCTGATCGACACCAGTTCTAAATTTATTATGTAATAAGTGTGCAGGCGTGTGTGTGTGAATGGTTCTGTGTGTGTGCTTGTCTGTAAAGATGGTGTAGTATGAAGTAGACCTGACTTATTATCACTGTTATCACTGTGTAGAGCATATATATATATATATATGTATATATACATATATATATACAAAAAAAAGCTAATGCTTGAAATAGAAGTCCAGAATGCACCAATAGAATTGCAGGTTACCTTGTGCCTCCCTGTCATTGGTCCAGGAGGTAGAGGGAGGGCAGGGGAAAGTGAATGAACTGTATTGAATGTAAAATGAAATTTCCTGTGTATCAGATATCACATGTTCCTGAGAGAATCTGCTTTTTGTATGAATATTCACAACAAATAAATAATAGATGATTGCTACCAAATGTCTGACTTTGTGTTTGTGTTCACAATGTCTTCAATTAAACTGTTTTCTACAGGAGACCTCTCCAAGGAAATGTGCCTGAAGACACGATCAGAGTAATACATTCAAATAACAGAAATAAATAATGGTTTAAAATCCTTGAAAGTTTAGTGTAGTTTGACTTGACTTCTTCATATACTGTGGAGAACGAGATGTTCCGTGGACACAAAGTTCATTTGTTTAGTTCTGTCAAACATGTATCACTGTATTTCAAAGGTCCACCTATCCTCTTTTCAGCTGTCAAATGCACCTCAGGATGTTCAGTTAAAGGAACTGGCCCATGGGTCATCTCATGACTAACATTAATCCTTAGCTCACCTGATAAGGCCAAAGCTATTTGAGTTCAGTGAAGAAGACCCTGAGAAGTGGTTGAAAGCTCAGAAAACAAGTGGAGCTTCTGGTTGAATTGATCAGAGTCACGCTCCTCTGGGGAACAAGAGTAAACTTCAGTGGTCAAAAACGTTTATGGAGGAATCCAAACCGTTCACTTGGTGACAGAGCTCCATGCAGTGTCGTTCAGGACAGCCTCATCACTGTCACACCAGAAGAATCACAGGAGGGAAGTATAATAATGATGGCTGAGTTCCATTTAGCTGCTCCACTTCAATGGACCTGAAGTTGTGCATGTTGGATCACTGTCATGTGTACTGGGGCACTTTAATACAACAGAGGACTTGGTCAATGTTATTAATGAAAACCTGATTCATGTGAAACACGTCTATAATCCAACATGTGACCGGACACACAGCACCTAACTTTTAAAAGCTGATTTTACAGCTTAAAGTTTTTTTTGATTGCATAACACTAAAATCATAAGTATTACACAATTATCAAAACCTTACACTCAAGGAGCAAAACATGGGCCCAGACCACTATAAGCACAATGTCAGCTTCACACTTGTTGTCCCCATAGACTGTATATATAGGTTGTCCCCTATATGAGCCAATTGGTTCAACACAGTCATCAGGTGTGCAGACCCACCAATCAGGTTTAAGCACTTTAAAAATACATCAGGTGAGTTCACCTGACTTTCCCCAAAATTGAAGGAGTCAGAAAAAGAAGAGTGAGGGTGAGAGGGGGATTCCACGGCGGAGGAGAAGGAGGAAGAGGAAGAGGCAGTGTACGAATCTGTGGAGGAAGATTAGGGACAAATTTGTCCGCCAGAAAAAGGCTATGAGGTGCAGCAGTTGAGGTGTAAATAAACAGTCAACGACGACTGCCACACATAAAGAAGGCGTCTCTAAGGTCCTCTTCGACAAAAAGCATTACTCCGCCTAGTGTTCTGGCGCGGAATTTCTTTGTAAGACGCGCAACGGTTGGGGAAGCATGGAAAACGAGTCTTGCGCCACAGCGGCGTGAAAAGACGCAGACGCAGTCGCAGAAGCATGTTTCAGGCTCAGCTGGGCAGTGATGCGGGAGTCTCGCGCCACTAGGTGGGCGGGGCTACATTCATCTGAAAAGGTGTTTACTTTAAAGTGTGTAGTTCAGCTCCGACACAAACTGACTCTGTAATTAAGTCATGTATTGTTGTTGTGCCTTATAAAGACCAGTTATAAGCTGATGTTCGATAGGTCCATATTGAAAATGTTTATATTTATTTATGAGTGATAATGTATTAAGATGTTTGAAGTAAAGAGACACCATAATAATTGAATGTATGTTTTATGCACTTTAAAATGCAGTTACACTCAGCCGTCATCGAAGGTAGGCTAGTTTCCCTGATCCCATCCCTGGTATTTTCTATATAGGGACGTGTTCTGCTGGTTTTCAGCCCACGTTAGTGATTGAGAGTAAATCATTTGTCACGTGGATTCTACCCAACGTTCGAGTTTGTGTATTAAATCAGTCGATCTTACTACTTTTCAAGGGTAATAACTTTCAGTCCCGCCATATTTATTGCCCATTATCATGCACACAGCTATCATCCTGTCACAGGCGTTGTGACTCTGGCATGCCGATAAGTGAGTAAAACACAGCAAAGGTTTGTTTACTTTGGCAATCGTGAGTACACATCTAAGCAGGGCCTGTCATGGTTAGAACAACTAGTCAGAATAGAGTAAGAGAGGTTTACATGCAAAGGAGAGGGATTCGTATTTGAAAGAAACTCAAATCTGAAACACTAAATGAGCTCTCGGTGTGAATGACCACATGTTGACACACCAAAGCAGGGCCTTAGCCAAGATTAAACAAACAATTGTCAGGTGGAGGTTACTTAAATTTACTTTCACAGAAGATCTATTGATATTTGCAGAAAACATTATTTCAGAAACCTTTTTTTTTCCTAAAAGTGTAATGGCCATTTTCTTTTCAGCTTGATGCTAACATAAACTACAGGAGATAACATGATATAAACATTCTAAACAATTTCCTAAGATACTGTTAATATCACGTGGTTGTTATAAAGAAAGTATGAACGTTAAAAGTTGAAATACTCATCTGAAGCTGTCTGCCATGGATGCACTCTGTGAGAATGGATCCATCAGAGGGACTGCTGCTCTTGATATTGACTGATTTTAATGAATGTCTTATGGTATTTACATAAAACTGGGAAACAACTATGAAACCTTATGAAATATGAAGGTGTCACTAAAGATCATTTTTTTATTCTCTGATATGATCTATTCAGTTCTCTTAGGTTGATTTAAGCTTGTTTAAATCATTAAAACAATATTTGTATCCATTCTATTGTAAATGGATGTTTGAAGCCTTCTCTGTGGACTTGATGTTTTAGATGTAGTGGGAAGACTGTGTCATATATTTGATATTATAATAATTCAATTGAATTGAAGGGGATAATCAGATTGATTCCATTCTGTTTATATCCTGCATAACATCTACAATTGAAAATATTTGAATTTTTCAACACAATAGCAGTTTCTACTGCAGTACGTGTTTTATCCCATGTCTCAAGAATCAGTGATCTGTGTTATTCATGAGGGGGAGGTTGGGATTTCCCCTGATGGTTATAATTGTATTAGTAAAGAAGCTAATAAAATCATTGCCCTTCAAAGTTAGAGGAATGGATCAGTAGAACCATGACTATCTGTTATTTCTCAGTGCCTTCTTGTTAGCTCTTCCCTGTCTAGGTGAAAATCCTCTTGGTTGGTGAAACGCTACTTCTTATCCAGCTGCTGTGATGTCTGTTTTAAAACAGGTCCTTGATAATTAAACCATGGAGTTAATCTCCTCTGGTTTACTTTCTTAATGTTAAGGGTGGCAGTGTAAAGGGTTGCTTGTAATGAGGCTGCTGTACATTTAACAAAGTTAGCAACTAGTGTGGAAGTGAAATGTTGATAATGTTCATGTATGTCACTGACACATGGCTATGAATTTAATGTCAGTACTTGCCAGATATAGCTCTCCAAGTGGAGATGGGGGTTAATGCCCCTGAACCTCAGATACAAACAGATTATTCTAAACTACTGGTCAAACCTACAAGGACACAGGGAAGAAGAACAACCAAATGTGAGGGCCCTTATACCATGCTGGGAAAGGGAAAAAGCTAAGACCGAATGTTATGTATATACAGCAACTAAAATGGCAAAAAAAAGTATCAGGTTACTTGAAAAACCACAGTGCAAGAGTTCCTTTTCCTCCTGTATGACATGACTTTTATATTCAAGAACAAATTAAGAAATTGGGCAGAGATAGTAGAGGTAAGACTACGGACTACACACAATACTATGGACCCAATATATACAGATGGGTAAAAGGAGCCAAAGGAAGGAAAGACTAGGTTTTCTTTCGTTATCCCAGTGATAAATGTTAATTTATCTCTACACAGTAGAGATACAAAAGTTATAGTATGTTCAGATTCACTATCAGCATTGTTGTCATTACATTCCATCTCATCCCATTGCAGAGCAGATATTCTTTATGACATATATGAAACACAGACTAAATTATTCAAGAACTGAAGTCAGATTCATGTTGGTCCCAGCTCATAGGGGCATTGAGTGAAATGAAATAGACAATTCACTCCCTAAACAATCATTAAAACATGCAATAATTATATAGGAAACATTCAGTAATACCTTAAAAAAACAATAATAATGAGTACCATCATGACTGACTGGCACAAACATTTGGTATGAGGGAGGGAAATGAGGCCATATGTTTCGGTTAAAGCTAAAAGTGTGGGCAATGAAAACAACAGGGAAAAACATCAGGGAAGAAACAAATATATCAAGGCAAGGACAAACAACACTGCAGTTAAAAGGGACACATCCATAATGAATGTGAACTTGGTTTAGGGGAAGACATTGTGGAATATGTCATCAGTCACAGCCAAAGATATAACACAGACCGAGGAAATCTACAGTTGGATCAGAGGAAATGCGGGGTTGAAGTGTGAAATCTGAAGAACATGTTAGGTATTGGGGAAGGGAAATATGAAGTCCTGTCAGAGTTTTTAAAAGTTACTGGATAAATTAGAAATATTCAACTTTAAATTAAGGGGCGGGCGGTTGTTTGGTCTGAGATATTATATCAAGAATATGAATAATCAAAAAACTAAACAAAGAAAACACTCCAGTACAGTAGGTGGCGGTAATGCTCCTTTAACATTAGGTGCTACCCGCAATTAAACAACGAAGAAAAGAAGATCCCCGGGTCTTGATTGGTGAGAGGCTCCTCCTAGAGCTCAGCGCCGCCCGAAGGTGCAACCCACCGCCTGAGTCCCCGCTGCTTATTGGAGGAAAGTGCCGGCTGTTCTCGCTTGTTGGTCTGGCATGAATCGTCGTGCTCGCTCCGCGGATATATACAGTAGATTTCGAGTTGTTAAAAGCAGTGTCTCTTGACGTGTCCTAGGAAACAATCGTCATCCACTATGTCTGGCAGAGGTAAAACCGGCGGAAAGGCCAGAGCGAAGGCAAAGACTCGCTCTTCCCGCGCTGGGCTCCAGTTCCCCGTCGGACCTTGGCGGCGGCTGGCGCGGGAGCTGGAGCGACTTCTGCCATCTTTCTCTTTGCGT
>CM028869.1:708645-733959 GCA_016801935.1 Platichthys stellatus
GCTTAGTCATAACATTCTTATTTTACATTAACCATAGTAATAAGACAAATGTGATTTTGAAATTATTATTATTTTTATTTACAGAGATTCAGTCCATGCAATGGTGGTGGAGCACAGAAGTGGCTCTGAGCAGCCGAGGAAGCGCCGGGCTATCGATCAAGATGAGCTTAAAAGGATTGCCTCAGAGGTGAGTGTCAAAATCAGCAGATGCCTGTGTTAAAGTTCAATGTTTTGTCTTTCCCACAGCAGAACACATGTTGGAAATTGTGAGATTTGTGTGGATATCATATCAGACTATACTTTATCTAAAATACCAATTCGAAATGTTGATGAGCCATCAGACCTAATTCCTGGCTTTTGTGTGTCATGGAGTTGGGGTGTGTGTGTTTCATAGCACCAGGCTAGTTCCTGGCTTTTGTGTGTCTAGAGCCAGAGCTGTTAGACTCTGATTGTTGGCTTTTGTCTGCAGCCAGGACAAGATGGTTGAAGTCAAAGGTTATTAGCATCTAAATGCCCCACACCTTATCTGTCTCTCTCTCTCTATATTTATCTGTAGGTATGCGACACCATACTTGGACACACCAAGGAACGCTTTGCCTTCAAGGACCACCTCATCAGTGCCACCTTACTGGACAGCCCCCAGTTTGACCACTACCTCGATGCATTCCCTGAAGTTGCTCTGGCCACAACATTGAAGGCCTATCCTGTGCTCGATGGAAGTAGGCTGAAGACAGAGCTTACCCTCATCTATGGCTCAGAAGAATTCAGACATGATTGACTTTAACCAGAAGGTGATAGAGAGATTTGCCAGCTTGAAAGAGAGGAGGGCTAAGTTTCTTTACAAGTAGTGGGGCCTACTCTTGACAAACAACAAATGTAAAATGTTATGTCTCTTCTGCTCTAAACCTCTTTCGTGTGAGGGTGTGGGCACCTTTTTTATTCTGTTCATCTCTGAATCCCTACCCAATGTCTCTTACCTATGTCCCTACCATTCTGCTCTGAACTGTCATGCACAAAGTAACAGGTTATTGTTGTTGGATACTAGTGTTGAGCACTGTATGTTATTGAAATAAAGCTATGTTTTTTTAATATTCTAATCAAAACCTCAGTTTTTTTTTCTCATTGCGGTGGGCTATTTAAACCGCGCCGCCCAAGTGCGCCCCCCCCCCAAAAAAATGTCACCAGCCGCCACTGGTTGGGACGCCGTTGCAGTTAATTTTGGAGTAACAAGTAAGTATATGCTTGAAAAAAAATATGAAATGCCATTTTTACTGCATGCTGATAACAGCGGCGCTTCGCCAAGCGCCGGCGCGCTAGGGATTAGCGCTCACGCCGCTTCGGCGTCGCTTCCGCGTCCGGTGTGAACCCGGCGTTGCTAGGCGCCAGCCGAGGCACACCGCTGGAGGGGGCCCCCGCGCGAACGGAGTGTTCCCCCAGCGGGCGCCGTAGCTGAGGTGATCCGCGAGAAGGGACCGATACGCGTCCTGAGTCGCAGCCGCCGACCGCCGTAGGACCTCCCCGCCGAGGCGTGCCGCACACCGAGCCTCCGGTGGCGTGGAGAGGAGGGCGACACTAGATATTAGATAATTTCCCACGGCACACCTGACGATCTCTCACGGCACACTAGTGTGCCGCGGCACACTGGTTGAAAATCACTGGCCTAGGGGATAGAGCGTGTGTTCTGCAACAAGAAGGTTGCCGGTTCAAATCCCACTCTTTCCCATCTGCATGCCTAAGTGTCCTTGGCAATATACTGAACCCTTAAATGGCCCCTCATAAAAGCTGAGTGTTCTAAAATTGTAAGTCGCTTTGGACAAAAGCATCAGCCAAATGACATGTAATGTAATAACATGTAATGTAATGAATACCGTTAAAAGTTAAAAAAATATCAAAGTAAAATATAAAAATATACTAAGAGTAAAAGATATAAACATGTTATATAAAGTAAAACATGTGTGCAATGTAGTATAATAGACATTACTGTAGATGTTGTTATGCTAGAGTAGTCGAGCCAGTTCAGCTCATTGTTTATTCATTCTGAATATTTGGTTTCTGTTAAGAATGTTTGTTTCTCTGTTTGTGTTTTAAATTAGGATCAACTTCCCTTGATAAATGGATTTGTTTAACTTAATATATTTTCATCAAAATATTTGTTTCATTGTTGCTTGTTTGCCTTGATTTCTAATCCTTGTTTTCTTTGATGTTCACCTCTGTGGACTAAACCATGTAGGATGGCAGCAAATGGTTTTGTTTTGTAATTCATTTTTATCCCAGCCTTAAGTATTATCAACTCTAGCCTTAAGAATGTGTTCTAGAGTTTTATCTACGCTTTAATGTATTCATTTAAAGACACTTTATTAATATTAATAATTTTCATTTTATCTTTTCTATTTAAGGGATGGTTTTAGCCAAACCTTGATAGTAATTATCTGATCATAATGGGCACCAGAGGAGGAAGGAGGTAATTTGATTGTCAACCTCGCACATCCTCACGCTGCATGCTTCGGTGTGATGGTACCTGATACAGCAAATGCATCAGCAGCAGCATTCTTGTGGGACTGGATGGCAATTATCAGCAGGGAAATATTATAATTTTATGCATGCAGCACATGCCGCAGACTTATCAGCATTGTCAGGCAATCACTTGTCTGAATGGAGTTTGGAGGACATGATAAGTGGAGGTTCCAGAAACCTCTGTACACATCTCTGGAGGATGAGGAGTGATGTGTTTGTGTGGTTTTGAGTCAGTGGGATGTTCTGCAGCCGCTGTACAGCTGAGGCCCTCAACTCAAACTGCAGGCTCCGTTATGTAAAGGAGGACAACCTTGATCTTCATCTGCATTCCTCAACTTATCACAGAAACTGAGCCGGAGGACACAAGCCTGATTCTTAAACATACAGATTTGTTTATGTAGCACTTTAGTATCATACATCATTCACACACAGACATCAGGGACATCAGGGGGTTCTGTGTTTTGCCACAGGACAATTGAAGCAGAAGCTTTTCAAGGGACCTGGGGGCCCAACATCAAACCGCCAACTTCCACAGTTAATGCTGTGTCATAATTTCCATTTCAGGTCAGTAAATGGATATTCTTGAAATCACATGCTGGGAAGAACTCATATAGTATTAAGGATTAAGTAATATTAGCACGGTACCCCCACCCATCCCAGTATCTGGTATAATAGGTCATAATCTGATAAACCATCTCATTAGTTATTGTATATACTGAACAAGTATTTTAACGCATATGTAAGTCAATTTTAAGTCGACTTACATCACATGACAGTGCGAAGTAATCACATGATCTACTTTAACGATTTAAAATCTGTGAAGACACTGCATCATTTAGACTTCAGTCATCCAAATGTAAGTCTTCAACTTTTTGGATTTTACTTCCTTCTCAGTGTTAGATAGATTATTTTTGCAGGCACTAAACCGCACAGTGAGTGGATGGACTGTCGTGGGAGGAGGTAATTATTGATGTTAGCTGAGTCATTTTGGCAGAAGCAGATGTCGCTTATTAGAGGCACCAGTGGGATTAGGCTCTCCTGTCATTGTCAACAGTTTTCTTACAAGCAGTAACATAACTCATAATCACAGAGCACTTTCACACAAGTCTTCACCAATCAGAATTATTAGTTAAAGCCAAATAAGCAGACAACATTATCTGAAAAAATGTATTTGAACAATTTGAAACTAGAAGAGACCTTACATAATGTACATATGCTGACTTTAAAATGTCTGTTTGGTTCATTTGTGTTGCCTCTTATGCTTCACTAGTGTAACAAGGGTGAAGCAGCTGCAGTTTACTTCGACAGGAAACATCCATGGTCTTTTGACGTATATATTTTTTACTTGGAGTGCTGTCTTTTGTTTTTTTTACATTTGCAAGAATAACATTGAACAGCCCATAGTGTACTAATGCAGTGGTTGAGATGAAAAGGGCATTTGTTGCTCTTATACTCGGATAATTCAGGTCATAAGTGCTAACATATTGTTTACCTCTGTTTTACTATCTGAATTAGGAATAAACAGTCCCAGCCCATTTGCTTTTTGTACTAGAGAGCACCACATGTAAACACAAGGTAGGTTTTCCATCTCTACATCTGAGCTTCATTTAGTGCCATCATTTTTATGTTTCATAATAACATTATATCAAGTGATCCTTTATGTGACAGTGGGAAAGGAGTCACTTGGTGAACCTTCAGAGAATTAAGATCCAAATTTGCTGCTCAGCTTTCACAAGCTTTGTGTTGATTGCCTGTGGCATTTTTCAATTAGCTGTCCATCGACACATTTAGCTGCAAGAGAACCATACATTTCCCTCAAGACAGCTGGGAGAGACACAAAAGGGAAAAGTGAGTTAATATTGGATACAAATGTGCAAGATGGCCAGAAACACAATTCCAAATCAATACTAATGTCATTCAAGGTCTGCTAGATGTGTAAATAAGCAACTGTTTAAGGAGCAAATTCAATAGAACGAAGATATGTCAAAGGTGTGTTTGCAGCTTTGCTTTTCCAATGACCTCATGAAGGCCAAAAGAATCAAATAAGGTCACAATTAGTCTAAATTTTGTGTAACCGTAGATAATCAAGTTAAGCAAGATTTATGTCTCTTCTCTGCAGGTCTCTACTTCATGTACCTGGAATAGCAATTGCAAAGAGAACCTGAATGAGTGAAGGTGGCTGAAGCTAATTAAAAAATTCATTACAATTTGTTCACTCAAATTAATATCACAGGCAAAATACCAATTCATTAATGGTGGGTGCATACAATCGCTCAGTGAACAGCCATATAGTTACAATGTCAATTTGCTTTTTGCAAGAAGCAGAGCAACTTTCAGTTTGATCTCTTTAAAGCAAAGTCTCAGTCTCCAACTAATAAATCATCTGTCTATCATCACAGGGAGGAAATCAAACTAGGCAGAGACAATGACTCAAGCAGGTCTGGTTTGGAGTATTAGCTAGAGATGAGCCGGATACTCGGCTGAAACGAGTATCCGGTACGGATAAAGCACTTTTGCCGAGCACGAGTATTATACGAGTAATACGAGTCAATATCTGTGCTCGGACTGAATGAAAATCCTCACACAGCGTCACAGCGCTCCTCCCCTTCACACACCGCTCTGCTCACTCACTCACAGAACAGCTCTCTGTCTCTCAGTCACTCAGGTTCGCGGGTCTTTTCGGTTAACGTTTAGGGTTTCTTCAGCTTGAAGTTTGTTTTAATTCAGTTTGTACTTACGTATTAACCAGTAGAGTTCTGTTAAACGTGGGTTCGTTCAGACGTGGTGCTGGTAGAAAGCGACTCGCGTTGCGTCTCTGCCTGTCAGCAACAGTTTTTTTGTTTTACTTCACGCATTGAGTGTCTGACTACTCTCTAGCGTCTGGCTACGCTCTCTTACTCTCTCTCTCTTTCTCTCCCTCTCTCTGCCGGTCGTTGGAGTTTTTTTTTTTTTTTTTAATCCGTCAGTTGGCTCTAACCAGTTTTATTTTACTTCACGCACTGAGTGTCTGACACATTCTAGGTAGTAGTGGTATAAAAAATATTACAAATTAAGCTACACACACACACACACACACACTCCCCCTCTCTCTCTCTTACTCACTCAAACACACACACACACACACACACTCCCGGGTTAAATCACACCCACTTCCGGGTTAGGCCCCGCCCACTCCGAGTACGGATACGGATACAGATAATTCATATGGTTAACAGATACAGATACAGATACAGATAATGCTGTACTCGCTCATCCCTACTATATACTATATCCCCCCTGATACTAATGCTAAGCTGGCAATGAAAGAACTGCATTCTGCCATTAGCAAATGACAGCCTATATTGTTGCGGGTGACTTCAACCACTCCAGCCTGAAGACTGTACTCCCCAAATTCCACCAACATGTCTCCTGTGCAACGAGAGGAGTCAAGACTTTGGACCATGTTTACACCAGCATGGCTGGTGCTTACAAAGCCGTCCTCCTCCCCCATCTAGGACAGTCTGACCACCTCTCCTTGTTTCTACTCCCCAAATACACACCACTCATCAAACGTGTGAAACCCACAGTGAGGACAGTTAAAGTATGGCCAGAGGGAGCAGACACTGAACTCCAGCTCCGGTTCAAACTCGCAGACTGGAGGGCGTTTGCCGTTCAGGCCACACTGGACTCCCACACTGACATCGACTCTTATGCCTCTTCCGTTCTTGACTTCATCAACACCAACATCAAGTGTCACCACCCTCAAACGTATCACTACATTCCCTAACCAGAAGCCATGGATGAACAAAGAGGTCCGTCTACTGCTGAAGGCACGAGACATCGCTTTCAGATCAGGTGATTTCCAGGCCTACAGTTCATCCAGGGCTGACCTGAAGAGGGGCATCAAGAAGGCCAAGCACTGCCACACGCTAAGGATTGAGGAGCACTTCAAAAACAACTCCGACCCCAGACGTATGTGATAAGGCATCCAGGCTTTAACTGACTACAAACCCACCAACACCTCCCCCCAAAACAATGATGCCTCCTTCCCTGACGAGCTCAACAGCTTTTATGCTCGCTTTGACAGGGAAAACCAGGAGGCGGCTATCAAGACTGTGCTCACTTCAGACCACCAGCCCCTCACACTCTCCTCCATCGACGTGTGTGCTGCACTGAGCAGGATCAACGCAGGCTGCTGGCCCTGATGGCATCCCTGGACGCATGCTCAGGGCCTGTGCTGGGCAGCTAGCTGAGGTCTTGACTAACATATTCAATCTGTCACTGGCCCAAGCAGCTGTCCCCACGTGCTTCAAAACCACCTCCATCGTGCCAGTGCCTAAACACTCCACTGCAGCGAGCCTCAAAGACTTCCGCCCTGTTGCACTCACCCCCACCATTATGAAGTGCTTCGAGAGGATGTTCCTGGCTCACCTCAAAACCTGTTTACCACCCACACTGGACCCCTTCCAATTCGCCTACCGCCAGAACAGGAGTACGGAGGATGCCATCTCCACGGCACTTCACTCCGCACTTTCTCACCTGAACAATAACAACTCCTATTTAAGAAAGCTGTTCATAGACTTCAGTTCAGCTTTCAACGCAATCATCCCCTCCATACTGATCACGAAACTCGGCAATTTAGGCATCAACCCTTCCCTCTGCAACTGGATACTGGACTTCCTATAGGTGGAGGTGTGGTTAGAGAACCACACCTCCTCAACCCTCATCCTGAACACCGGCATGCCACAGGGCTGTTTGCTAAGTCCTCTCCTTTACTCACTATTCACGTATGACTGCATACCTGTACATGTCACTAATACTTTTGTCAAGTTTGCAGACGATACTACGGTGATTGGCCTCATCAGCAACAACGATGAGTCGGCCTACAGAGAAGAGGTCCAGCATCTGGCGGAGTGGTGCGCTGACAACAACCTGGCTCTCAACACCAAGAAGACCAAAGAGCTCATCGTGGACTTCAGTAAGAAAGAGAGCGCGCAGCATTGTCAAGGACAGCTCTCACCTTAGCCACAGACTGTTTGTCCTCTTCCCTTCTGGGAGGCCTTACAGGGTCCTCCTTTCCCGGACTAGCAGGTTCAGGAACAGCTTCATCCCTGCGGCTGTCACCCTGCTGAACTCTGCACCGCAGTGATAGCAGCAATCCCCCCGGCCACACACCCTCATCCTACCACTGAACATTTGAATACTTGCACTACACTGTTACTTTTTTTAACACACACCCTCTTCCAACCACTGAACATTTGAACACTTGCACTACACCGTTACTTTTTTTTAATACTGTATTATCCTGCCTATAGTATATTCATATTTATATATTTATCTTGCTTAAAGTTATTATATCATACAATACCTGTCAATACTGTACTACTTCAGATATATTACTTACTGCTCATAGTTCTTATATCATACAATACCTGTTAATACTGTACTATTTCCTTTATTACTGCTCATAGTTCTTATATCATACAATACCTGTTAATACTGTACTATTCCATATATATTTGCTACTGTAGTGAATAGGGGACTTGCATAATTCACCCTTGCGCTCAGTATAGGCACAATCGGCGTCAGTCTCCTACGAGGGCGATGACGTCGACCCCGGGGCATGCCGGGTGACGTGATGACGTCAGGATCCCAAGGCATGATGGGAACGTAGTGACGTCTGAGACCCCAGGGCATGCTGGGATGTTAAAAGCCATCTTGTTTGTTATTGTTTTGATGCTAATAAACGGAGCACAATTTGTGTGTCCAACTTGATGGAAGTTGCCCCTTGTGTTGCATCGCAATTTCCACACTACTGTACATATCTTATTTATTTACATTCCATTTTAAACACGCACAATACTCTGCACTTTAACTCCTTTTTTTGCACTTCTGGTTAGACGCTAAACTGCATTTCGTTGTATAATTACTTGTACTGTGCAATGACGATAAAGTTGAATCTAATCTAATCTATCTAATATTTAATGCTTTTGTTTGAGGCATTCAGCCATTTGTCTCAGTTTTGTGTATCGATGCCATGTACCTTTATCTTGTGAGAAAGTTCCTGGACTTCTGGTCAGATTGTTGCACTTCAATTCTCCCTAACTGACTGCTCACGTCCTGAGTTTAAAGGGTTGAAACATCAATCCCAAACAGACCCCCAGCAATTTGAAGTTGCTCACTCTGTTCTTGTGAGAGGCGTATGTGAACATTTTGTCGAGCATAGGGCGCAGTGTGGAGTGTGATCCAAGGTTTCACTAACAGTTTGTTAGTGAACTTCTTCGGGATGACTGTATTAAAAGCAGAGCTGTAGTCTATGAAAAGCATCCTGAAGTAGGCCTCTATTTTTTCTAGGTGGGAGAGGACTCTGTGAAGGGCTGCAGAGTGGTACTTCTATAAGGGTGATAGGCTAACTGCAAGGGGTCCGTCGTCTCAGGTATAGTGCTCTGAATGTGGCCCAGAACCACTCTCTCTGAGTCTTTACTCTTTGTGTGGTTATTAGGACAAGAAAGTGCAGTACAGACTATTTACCATTTTACCAGCAAAGCTCAACTCAGAAGGGCTAACTCCTCCAGTGAAGACCAAGCCTTTTGCCAACACATGAAGAGCTACAAGGGCGTTCAGAGAGTGCATTCCTCGGCCTAGGCGAATGCCCTATCTCACGATATTAAACAAAGAAAAAATTAATTCCTTGAGCTGTGTGAGAGGGAGAGAAATGCAATACATGCTGGCCTAGCATCATCAACAAAATAACCATATTTACAACATTGATTGAAAAGACATAAAGGGAGAGGTGTATTAATGTTTAATGATTTGGGCTTAAGAAAATGTCTTACTGAGATGAGGGAAAGAGTAATGGAAGTTGTAATCACAGAAGTGTTGTCAGCAATGGTAGAATATGTGAGATTGTTGTTGAGATATGTGATATGTGAGATCCCACAAAGATGGCGCCACGAAAGGCTGCTTCGGCGTGTTGGTGCGCACTTCTGTGTTTGTTTTAGTATTTAATTCTGTTTACTGCGACCCTACTCTGATTACTTTCACGATGGACAAGCTTCTTACCATCAGGGACACAACACCATCAGATTTATGTCCCAACTTCCTCGCCTCTTCCATGGATTTACTGATCAAAGGTGCTGCGGTCCTTGGCCAGGCAGCAAGACTGGCCAACGCTCACCTCTCCCGAGCATTCTCCTCTCCAATGTTCGTTCGCTGTGCAATAAGATGGACGAACTCCGCCTTCTCATCCGGACAAATAGAGACTTTTCCCTTTCTTCTGTCTTGTGTTACACGGAATCCTAGCTGACCGAAGCTACACCGGATTCCGCCGCACAGCTGACCGGCTTTCAGCTGTTACGCTGTTTTTATCCTGGCTGGAGTCTACATCCGCGCAAGCTGATGTGCGCGAGGCTCAACGACAACTCGCGGAGCAGATACTGGGAGTGGAGAGAAGGAGAGAGAACACGCATTCCCCCGTTATTGATCATGGGGACTTTAATAAGGGGAACTTATCTCAGGATCTCCCAAAATACAAACAGTTAATCAAATGCCCGACCAGGGAAGACAATACTCTGGACCACTGTTACAGCACCATCAGCAAGGCGTATCATGCAGTTTCACACGCTGCTCTGGGTCTATCCGACCACGCTCTCATTCATCTGATCCCGGCTTACAGACAGAAACTAAAACTTTCTAAACCTGCTGTGCTGAGATCAAAGAACTGGAGCAGCAGAGAAGCTGTGGAGGAGCTGCATGACTGCCTGGAAAACACTGACTGGGACATGTTCAGAACTGCTTCTAACAGCCTGGACGAATACACAGATGCTGTGACATCCTACATCAGCTACTGTGAAGAGAGATGTATTCTGACACGCACCAGGGTGAGTTACAACAACAACAAGCCCTGGTTCACAGCAAAGCTCAAACAGCTACGTTTAGAGAAGGAGGTGGCCTTCAAGAGTGGGGACATGGATAGTTTCAGACTGCTTGTTTGGCAAGGAGGCCAAATGACAGTATTTGAAGAAGCTGGGACAACAGTTTGCAGCCAACGACTCCTCGTCAGTCAGGAAAGGCCTTCGGGTGATCACTGGCTGCAAGACAAAATCCTCCTACTCCGTCGAAGACCTCAAACTCGCAAACGGCCTCAATAAGTTTTACTGCAGATTTGACGAACAAAGGACCAAGTCTAACCCTTCCCCACACTCTCAACCCCCCACACCCCAAAGCTATCCCACCTCTTCTTCCCAGCCTGGACAAAGACACTAGCCCACCCCCACAAAATGGCCCTAGACTGCCACATCCCCCTCTTCACACCTCTCTCAATTCAGGAGAGAGATGTCAACAAACTGCCCTGACCTCTGTAGTAATGAAGACCTTTGAGCGCCTCGTGCTGACCCACCTCAAGACCATAACAAACCACCTACAGGACCCACCGCAGTTTGCCTACAGAGACAACAGGTCCGTAGACGATGCAGTCAACATGGGACTCCACTTCATCCTCCAGCACCTCGAATCCCCCGGCACCTACGCCAGGATCCTGTTTGTGGACTTCAGTTCCACATTCAACACAATCTCCCCAGCTCTTCTCAGGGACAAGCTGACACAGCTGAGCGTGTCTAAGCCCACCTGCAGGTGGATCACTAACTTCCTGACCGACAGGAAGCAGCGCGTGAGGCTGGGCAAGCTTGTATTGAAGTATACCTCATACATTACACATACATTTATTGACATACACCACATACATTCCTTTGACCTTTTTATTACACTCTGTAGAGCAGTCAACACTTTGTACCACACATCCCAGCTCCCTGTTTCAATTCATACACACACAAAGTAGAACACCAACAGCAGATAATGAGCAGACCTTGGCCTAAAATATCTCCCCCACAACACACTAAGGCAGCTGCACTGCACATTATGACCTCTGGTAACCACGACAACGGATTGCACGTACGATATCTTCATCACGCGACATTCCAAGAGGATGAGGCACTGTCCCGTATAGATGCAGCGGCCTCCATCTAGTTTTGACCAATCCAAGAAGAACCCCAGTCACGCCCAATATATCAATATATAACCTATGTACGCACTCTGTTTAAGCGCCTCTTTTCCTGTGCAGCCTCCTGCATAGAACTAGAGACCCATGCATGTTCAATTGCTGGACACCGCGTTTTCCTGACGTGTGACCTCTGAATAAACTTGCTTAATTTCAACTTGAGAACGACGACTCCTCTCCTTTGATTTCCACACGCAACAAATTGGTAGCAGAGGATGGTTTTAGACGATTGAATGAGCGGAGTGGAAAAACAACCAGTCGGGGAGGAGGTCGTCTCTCGGACGGGAAAGAACCGCCCTGCGTGGCTTGTCTCTCCTCGGGAACCATCAAACAGCTGTACTACTAAAAGGTAAGCAGAGCCTATTTAATTGAAATCTGCATATTGTCGTGATAGAAAAAAAACTAAATTTTTGATCAGTAGTACTGAGGGTGAGTACAAGTTGCCTATGCTAAATTTAGAAAAGTAATTAGAAAGGTCTGAAAACGCTGTGTATTATGCAAGTTGTCTTATATATTTTATTAAGAGTACCAGCAGCTTACACTGTAAAATATGACTAAATTAGTTGGTGTAAGAGTCGCTGAAGGAAAGGTTATCGGCAGCTTACACTGTAAAACAGGTTTACACGAGTTGGTGTAAGAGTAGCCGAAGGAAAGTAGGGCAGCTTACATTGTAAAACAGGTCTAAATGAGTTGGTGTAAGAATAGCTAAAGAGTTAAAATCCATCCAGACACGCGTTGTAAACTAGTTCCACGACGGTGGTGAACGTGTGGTTTGGCGTGACGACATGCACTAGAAAAGACCCTGGATACAGGTTGGTGTGTGGGCAGTTGCTAGGGATTTAACTCACCCGACAAGTTTTGATGGCTGTGATTCTTCTGATCACAGCTATGTTTTGACGTTTTTATAGTATAGGTTTCTTTTTGATTTTATTTGTGGTGTTGTGTTTTTTGCTCATGGCTTTAGTTGGGTTTGTTTATCTGCCTTGCCCTTTTCTGCCCTTTGCCTTCCCCGTGTTGTCCACACCTATCAGGTGTGGAAAGGGGGATTTATTGAAATATACCTCATACATTACAAATACATTTATTGACATACACCAGATACATTCCTTTGACATTTTTAATACTCTGTAGAGCAGTCAACACTTTGTACCACACATCCCAGCTCCCTGTTTCAATTCATACACACACAAGGTAGAACACCAACGGCAGATAATGAGCAGACCTTGACCTAAAATCTCTCCCCACAACACACTAAGGCAGCTGCACTGACACAGGAACGTCATGACCTCTGGTAACCACGACAACGGATTGCACGTACGATATCTTCATCACGCGTCATTCCAATAGGATGAGGCACTGTCCCGTATAGATGCAGCAGCCTCCATCTAATTTTGACCAATCCAAGAAGAACCCCAGTCACACCCAATATATCGATATATAACCTATGTGCGCACTCTGTTTAAGCGCCTCTTTTCCTGTGCAGCCTTCTGCGTAGAACTAGAGACCCATGCATGTTCAATTGCTGGACACCGCGTTTTCCTGACCTGTGACCTCTGAATAAACTTGCTTAATTTCAACTTGAGAACGACGACTCCTCTCCTTTGATTTCCACACGCAACACTTGTCTCTGAGACCCGACCATCAGCACTGGAGCCCCACAAGGTTGCTTGCTCTCTCCTCTACTCTTCTCCCTCTACACCAACAACTGCACCTCTAGCCATCCCTCTGTCAAACTCCTGAAGTTTGCTGACGACACAGAACAGCCTGGCTTCCTTGTGCAGCCAGAACCACCTGGAGCTGAACGCTTTAAAAACTGTAGAGATGGTAGCAGATTTCAGGAGGAGCCCAGCCCAAACTGCCCCCCTCACCATGTGCGACACCCCAGTTAAAACAGTGGAGTCATTCAGATTCCTGGGGACTATAATTGCACAGGACCTGAGGTGGACGGAGAACATCACCTCCATCATCAAGAAGGCCCAGCAGAGGATGTTCTTTCTGCGGCAACTGAGGAAATTCAACATGATGGTGATGGTTGAGTTCTACATAGCCATCATTGAGTCCGTCCTCACCTCAACTATCACCGTCTGGTTTGCTGCCTCCACTGCCAAGGACAAGGGCAGACTGCAGCGGATCATTCGGTCAGCCGAGAAGGTCATCGGCTGTGACCTGCCGGCTCTCCTAGGTCTGTTCCACTCCAGGACCAGTAAGAGAGCAGACAAGATCATTGCTGATCCTTCCCATCCCGTTCACCACCTATTCCAGAGACTCCCATCCGGAAAAAGGTTCCGTGCTATCAGGACTAAAACCTTGCGCCATCTGAACAGTTTTTTCCCTATGGCAGTGGGGCTCACAAACAAGCCCCCTGCATCACACTGTCTCTGCTCACCCCCAACCCCCACACATAATTTGTAACTATATATTATTGGCACTATCACCAATCTCTGCACCTTAGAACCGCACGTACCGATGACTCTCTTACTGTATATATTGTTGTTCTATTGTTGTTTTTATATTGTTGTTTGTACAGTGCACCAACAACACCAAGGCAATTTCCTGTATGTGCAAATATACATGGCAATAAAAATAATTCAGATTCTGATTCTGATTATATTTTAAATCTAAGCAATAACGTTGTAATCATCAATCCGGTCTACGATCAGCTACCACCACAATCACCATCCATGATCGCAATCTACGATCCACCATCCACCGTCATAGTCATGATCCATGATCTGCAAATGATAAATAATGATGGGCCTCATTCACCAATATCTCTTCTAAGAAAATGTTGTCAGATTCATGAGTCGTTCTTAAGCGGCAGCATTGTTCGCATCTGTTATCTTATATTGATGAATGCATTGTGTTCGTAGGTTGAAAGCTTGTTTCAGTTTTTCCTAATTAGCATTCGTAAATGCATCGCCAATGCTCTGGGATGAGACTGCACACAGAAACTGCAAAGAACATTTAAGAAGCCAGGAATGATGAACGTTATTCTAACGATGGTGCATAATTTAAGTTAGCATTTTTATCTCTGATTTGAAGCCTAAATGAAAATTGTCAGACAAAGAAGAGAGAGTGGGAAGGAAAAAGAAAAGTAAAGTGCACAGAATGATCTGGGCTGGAGCGTCATTGGAAACCCAGAACTGCAGGTGAATCCTCGGCTGAGCATCTGTGGATAGTAGACCTGAGCCTGAAGGGAACCATCAGAATCAGACATGCTGAGCCAGGTTCAAATAAAATGTTGGTGGATGAGGACAAATTACTCATTGAATACGTCAAGTCAGTAATATTGATGAGACATCGCTGTGATGAAGACGAAGAGAGTTTTGTGTGTCCCGACATTCTAGTCCTATAGCAGCATAAATAATCGCTGGACCAAGACAGACTTGAACCAGATCTAACTAAAAGCTTTAACAAAAAAAGGAAGGTTTTAAGCATACTCTTAAACTAGGAGATGATTCCTCAGGAGAGAACCTTGATAGCTGAAGGCTTTGGCTTCTACTTTACTTTAAGAACCTTCAGTGATCAAAAGAAAGCCTGATTTCCGCTCTTGTGATATGATACGGTACAATGAGCTCTTTAAGGCATGATGATGCCATATTATTAAGGTGGGAAGTGAGGGGGCTCGGAGAGGACCTAGACACCACCCAGACACCACAGAGGATCAGTCAGCACAGGTGAGAGCTGTTAGCTGAGTGATCCTCACGTTTAGAAGGCAGTGACTGGGCTGAGCACTCAGATAGACTTGGAGAGAATCAGAGACTCGGGTCATGAGCAAAGCTGTGTGTGTGTGTGCACGCACGCACGCACACACACACACTGAGGAAAGGAAACAGAGGAGGGAGAGAGAAGGAGAGGAGAGCACGGAAAAACTAAAACCTCACACATTGTTCCCTAAACCACAACCCCAATCTCTCCCCCCATGCTGCCAAAGCTGTCCACATCCCACTACCACAGCTATGCTTTAGCATCATACTGATATATCTGGCTGAGAAGGTAGATCTGGTTTTACACTAACTCAAAAGGGTTGGTGATGTGATCCTCTCCAGTGTGCATCCCCGTGTTCTTGGGCAAGTTACTGAACACCTAATTTCCCTGGACGGATGTACCAGCAGTCTGTGATAAATTAAGCACAGCATATAGTAGCACTGTATGAGTGTGTTTGTGAATCGGTGTACATTTTTCATAATGGAAAAAAGGGATTACATTTTTTTTTCCAAATATTCTAGAGATTCAATAGCTCCTACTGGGATTTTTCTATCTCCTTAACCAAATCTTTTCAACAAGCAAGGTTATCAGTAGTAGTCCACTAATCATTCCTGTACAAAGTTGCATTGGAAACAGTGGGAGAAGGATATTCCATGACAGCATTAATTACATGAAGGCTGACTTGTACGTGATGGTAATTGTGAAACCCACATTAAGAGTCGCTAATCATTTAGACATTTTGACTTATTCACATGTTTAAGAATTAGCCTAGTTAGGCTCACATTCCCCTTCAACAGACACTTACAAAGCTGATTATGAGGCAAGAAGCAAACAGGCAATGTGTATTAATTCACTGAAAAAGTAAATGCTTTCAGGTTTAATACCCTGATGTTTTTTGACACCTACATAACGGAGAGAAAACATTATAGCTTTAGCATTATAGGCAAAGATATTTTCCAACCTATTAACATTCATTAGTCAGGTTATCTTTGGAACCCACACAGAAAAAATACGTTAATATGTTTAAGGTGCTGTCATTGTTATGGATCCTCACTCTTCATCATATGCTAATGGAGTCTTGCCTTTTTCTACTCTCACTCAAATGAAAAGTACCATTGTTTGGAATTTACAGGGGGTTGGGAAAAAAGTATATATACTGTGTGTGTGTGTGGGGGGGGGGGGGCCTGGATTTTGTAAAAATCCAGGCCTCCAGAGCTAAAAGTTTGGAGAAATACCATTGATAGTTCTTTTTATGAGGGGTTTTAAGTTCTTGTCTTGTAATAATAATGCCTGTCTGGGTCATCAGAAGTGAAGCAATGACCATGACCTTGGGCAATTACAGACAGCAATCAGCAAAAGCTCCCCTTTTGGTCCTGTCATCTCTGAATTCCCCTGGCAGAATCTATTGCTCTGCTGTCAGGGCACAGCCACTACATGCATTTCTGGTTACCACAAACCTGCAACTTGCTAATGTTTGGCTCTCTCACACACTGCAGAACATTCTAAATCTAATGGGGGGAAACACCTCTATTTCACAAAAAGGGGCATAAATCACTAACTGCCCTCCAATATTAGAATCTGAACTAACAACACTGTGACAATGCCTGCAGGAAATATGTCATATCAGCTAACACTGTCATGGACCATGGCTCTTTTATTATGAAGGTGTTTGCAAAGCAGATGGTGGATATTGGGATGTGAATGCAGAAATTAGTGCAAGTTTGATTTTTTTTCTCGTCTTTCTTGCCTTACCCCATTGGCGGCAACCTGCGGCTCTTCAGCCCCTCTGCAGTGGCTCCCTGTACAGTGCATGCTGCGCATATTTTTCGCGAAAGGTGAACTTAACGAATCTGTTCTTTCATATGATGAACGTGAGTGAACGTAGCGTTCACGCTAATAACGTGAGTGAACGTAGAGTTCACGCTCATTTTTTAAATAATCATCGTATCAGGCCATCATGAAATACCAGGAGCGGATGAATGTGTGTGTGTGTGTGAGTGCGCGCTCCCAGATAGCCGACAAACACACAGAGCTGGGGCTCCGCCCCCCGCCCTGAGCCCCGCTCAAGCCTGAAACATGCTTCTGCGTTTTCACGGGCCCGTAAGCGCAAGAGCCCTTCCGGGTCCCTTACGTGCTTATGTATCCCTCCTTACGTTCTGAGGGGTGTCGACCCCCTTTTCTAAAATTTACGGCAAAGCTCCGCAAGCTCACTCAGCCCGCAAGGCTGTGATTGGTCTGCTCTACATCCCTTCTGGAGCTACATTTCCGGTTTCATGCCCCATAATACCGGCAGAAATCACGGAAGATTTAGAAGAACGAATATGGACCAAATAGAAGAGCACTTGGCAGAAGATATCCGATAGTATGATCACTTGTATAACCTGTCACTGACTGGCGGATTTGTCCACCAGAAAAAGGCTACGAGGAGCCGCAGTGGCTATGTAAATAAACAATCGACGAAGAAGAAAGAAGGCGTCTCTAAGGTCGTCTTCGACAAAAAGCATTACTCCGCCTAGTGTTCTGGCGCGGAATTGCTTTGTAAGACGCGCAACGGTTGGGGAAGCATGAATGAAAACAAGTCTTGCGCCACAGCGGCGTGAAAAGACGCAGACGCAGTCGCAGAAGCATGTTTCAAGGCCTAATTATAGTCCTGCGACTGCAACCGCGGAAGGCCACGCAGCTGCATCGACGGATCCGTTTTGGTTTATGCTTCCTAAACGTGTTGCGCGTGTTGCAACGCAATTCACCGCCAGAACACTAGGCCGAGTAACTTTTTTTTTAGAAAACAAAACACACAAAGAAGAGACGTCTTCTTCTAAGTCGAATGTTTATTTACATCGCCACTCCGGCTCCTCATAGGGTTATACAAGTGGTCATACTTTCGGATCTCTTCTGCCAAGTGCTCTTCTATTTGGTCCATATTCGTTCTTCTAAATCTTCCGTGATTTCCGCGTATTGTGGGGCATGAAACCGGAAACTAGACTCCGGATGGGATGTAGTAAGCCGACCAAGCACGCAAGCCGCCAGAGGGCTCGAAAGGGGCGTGTTGCGTGTCTTGCGTGCATGCGTGCGTCCGTGCAACACGAGTATAATTTGGCCTTCAGGCTTCACTCGCTCAGAGAGACACAGTGAGATCGGACCTCGTTCACGCGGAGCAGCCTCTCAGTGACTGACTGGCTGCTTCTAAACAGTGGAAACAGTGAAAACAACGAGTTTCTCTGGTCTCAGCTGATCAGAAATCAGCTCCTAAGCGTCTTGATCAGAGCAGAAGCTGCAGGTGGTTTGTACCGAGCTTCAGTTTCTGTGTCCGCCTCCAGTCTGACCTGCTCTCACTTTTTGTTTTCACTTTTAAAACTAAATATATATTTTTAAGCTATTAGGCTGCAGCTATATGCTTTTATTTATTTCAAAAAGCTGAGTTCTGTGTTTAATTTATTCCAAACTAGGCCCACACGTGTATTTTGTTCTCCAATTCATACGATCTATTTTGTAACAGGTAAAAATAGCAGTTAAATGTCAACAGTTTTTTTTATTGTCGTTCTATTATTTAATAAATGCAACAAACTATAGTTTTTATATATATTGTATAACTATGTATATATATATAACTTTATAACCTGTGTTATCAAATAGGTTGTGCGGCTCCAGACAGATTTAATTTGGGGGAAGAGGGGGCGAAATGGCTCTTTCGATAGTAAAGGTTGCCTACCCCTGCCTTACCCTAATGCTCTTAATGTTAAGACCCTGGTGATTTAAGACATTATCCCTTGTGCCTCCTGCTTGTGTTTTTTTATGTCATGTCTTTCCCCCTGTTTATTTATGTTGTTATGTGCTTGTTGTGTTTATGTTGTCAAGCCATGTGTGTTCTGTTATTGTCCTGAGACTCCGCCCTCTACTGCTTCCTGCTCTTTTTCTCCCTCACCTGTTCCCTATCATCACCCTTATTGTTTGCCTGATTTGTTCCCCTGTTTCTTGTCTTTGTTCTCCCTTCTATTTAAACCCAGTCTTTCTGATTTTCGACTCTCCGATTTTTTTGCCTCTTTGTTTTTCCCTTTTTAGAACTCTGTTTTGCCAAATTATTGTATTTGATTGTCAGTTTTTTGCTCTTGTCATCTTTTTACCTTTTTGGATTCTGGGTTTTCCTATTTTTGATAGAAATCCTAACCCCAAGTATTTTTTGCATCTTGGTCTGCGATTGGTTCTTGCTCTGAGAAAGCCTAACACTTAAACCATTTTATTGTTGCTAAATTATCCTGTAACAAAGGTAAAAGGACTTGTCGTGTTAAAAATCCACATGAGGCTGTCTGCATCTGTGTGGCCATTCTGTATAATGTGGCTATGGCTGAGGGGTAGAATGGTCGTCCTCCAACCTGAAGGTCGGCAGTTCGATCCCCAGTCTGACCCATCTGCATGCCGAAGTGTCCTTGGACAAGGTGCTGAACCCCAAATGGCCTCCCATAGAATAACAAAGTGCTGCGAATAGATGCACTATATGAATGTGTGTATGAATGGATGAATGTAAAACTGTACTGTAAAGCACTTTGAGTGATCATCAAGACTAGAAAAGCGCTATATAAATACAAAACCATTTTAGTTCATCCTGTGTTTTTGATTGTGTGTCTTGTTCGAGGGGTACCTCCACAGCTAAAAGCTCTCCCTAAAAGCAGCAGTTAGCGTTTGGTGGCAGCAGTCCCCATTACAATGTGACAGAGACACACAGAAAGAGGTACATGCTAGTGATGCGCGTACTGCAGTTATACCTGCGGACTCGTTGATTCGCAGGTCAGGGTGGTAGGGTCTAAAAATGTACTGATTTATTACAGATGGGTTCAGGTGAGTGAAATAGGCATCATACATTATTAATGAGGAAAATATTAATTTGCATTTTTTTTATTGTAAACTTATTTGCTTATTCAGTATGGATGGACGCATTACTGAGGCCAGCACTTTTTGTGCAATTTGTAATTGCACAAAAAGTGCTAGTCAATGAAGACATAGGGCCGAATTTTTTTCGCAAGTCGCACTTTGCAAAGTGCAGTTAAATGTCCAATGCACAGAGAGCGTGTCTGTACACATTTGGTGTTATAGTGACTGCGCCTGGCACATTTGAAAACGGGGAGCGATTGAAATGTACTGGGTGTGTAAGTGGCGTGATAACAAGCTAGTTTTATTACTTGTATCCTTCACTTTAAGTAAGTTCATCCTATGAAATAATAAAAATTGTAACTGGAGATAGATAATATACAGATTTAACCTGTGACAGCCCCTCTCTCTCTCTCTCTGAGACCCAGAAACCAGCACTAAACAAAAGGCAATTAAAAAAACCTGTGGCATTTGCCAAGGCCCACAGCCTGCTAAAAGGATGGACGCCGGAAAAGTGGCAGAAGGTGGATTTCTCAGATGAATCTTCGGTTGAATTACATCACAGCCGCCGCAAATATTGCAGGAGACCTACTGGAGCCCACATGGATCCGAGATTCACCCAGAAAACAATTAAGTTTGGTGGCGGAAAAATCATGGTCTGGGGTTACATCAAGTATGGGGGTGTGTGAGAGATTTGCAGGATGGAAGGCAATATCAATAGCCTAAAATATCAAGAAGTATTAGCTACCTCTTACATTCCCAATCATAAAAGGGGTCAAATTTTGCAGCAGGATGGTGCTCCCTCGCATACTTCCATCGCTACATCAAAGTTCCTCAAGGCGAAGAAGATCAAGATGCTCCAGAACTGGCCAGCCCAGTCACCAGACATGAACATCATTGAGCATGTCTGGGGTAGAATGAAAGAGGAATCATGGAAGACGAAACCAAAGAATCTTGATGAACTCTGGGAGGCATGTAAGACTGCTTTCTTTGCTATTCCTGATGACTTCATCAATAAATTGTATGAATCATTGTCGAACCGCATGGATGCAGTCCTTCATGGAAGTCATACAAGATATCATGGAAGTCATACAAGATATTAAATATGGATCTCACAGCACCACTTCTTAATTCACTGATGTTATGCAACCTATTTTTGTATTTGAAGTAAATTATTTGTTTAATATTCACATTACTCTCTGTAGGCGACAAAACTTTTGTCTTGCCAAAATCTGACCTTTCTGTGTTCTTTAAATGATCAATCTTTCTTCAGTGAAGCAACTTTATTTTAGTATATTAAACATAATTTGGGAGGGTTTTAGCTTTCATATGAGCCATTTCTAAAACCAATGGATTAATTAAAAGTCAGGTTATAAGCTGTTGTTTCTACAAAATGGATAAGTGACAAGACTTTTGTCAGGGACTGTATGTTAACAGGATACCTCCTTTGATGATGACTTGATGACAGCACCTCTGCAAAAGGTCTTTAACTGAGTTAAATGACAAGGTGTTTCAAAGTGTTTCAGTGGCCACCATATTTGAATTCTCCTAATAACAAGAATATTAGGATCTGAGATTTTAATCTGTATTCTGCAGTGTCTCCTTAGCTTGTGTGTGTCCTCACCTGTCTGTCTGTCTCAGCGTGGTCCCCCCTGCAGCTCTACTCTTACACACCGGTTGGTCATTGGTGCCTTCCTTTACTCATCTACTCCAGTATAAAACCCCAGCTCTTTAATCACTCCTTGCCAGATTATTGTTGTTGTATTGGCTCAGTATCTTGTGATTGAATTCTTAGTTCCCTGTCCATCCATCATCCCAACCTCCAAACCTATGCTACATAACGGATACAGCACTAGGTATAGCAAACTTTTTCTCACTTAAACAATGTGATGTCTAGACATAGCTTCCTTTACTCCAGTACAATAGAAGAGAATGGAATGCCAATTATGCTCATAAAACCTTGAAAATATTAAATGACTACAAAGATCTTGTGCATCAGAAAGTCAATGTGCATGGGTGCATTAGTTCAAAAACAGATTGCGAAGAGGTCTCCCCACTGCTCCTGAAAATGTAAGCTTCAATTTGTCTCATTCCCAAGAAGAAAAATACCCCCTCCACAGTTAGTCATAATTCTCCTAAATGTAGATTGTAACATTTTTGCAAAATGCCTTGAAAAGTTTTTCTCTTCTCTTGTATCGACTGACTAAACAGGATTTAATTAGGGAAAGAGCCCCTGTTCAAATACCAGTAGGCTTTTTAATATAATTTGAACTCACTCACAGTCTGCCTTAGCAGAGGTTGCAGTTGCACTGGACCCTTTTGACCAGGTAGACTGGTGCTTCACTTTTGACATCCGTCTAGATTTGGGTTTGGAGCCCCCATATGAGATACAGTCGAATTATTTCTGTCTGTTCCAGGGAACGAGACAGAGATGCACCCTGTCCCCAAGACAATAAGGCTCCTTCAAAAATATATCATGAGGTGAAAGGGTTCATATGGTGTTATTATATGCAGATTACCTCCTCCTTCATATGACTGAGCCAGCATTGTCTCATCCACCTATTTTATCCAAGCTGGAACAATTTGAAACACTCTAAGGCTAAAGCCTGAACTTAAGTTTCCCCTACTATCCCTGCAGCTCTCAATCTTTCTGCTTCTATGTTTCCCTTTAACATAGTGACATCACACTTGAAATACTTGGGGATTACAGTTCCTTGCTCATATCTTCTTAGATACAAACATAATGACTTGCCCCTAATTAACAATTGAAAAAAAGATATGGAACTTTGATGTACACTATTGATAGCTGGGTTTATCAACCTACTTAAAATTGTAATTTGTCTTAAATTCCTGTAGCTTTTTCAACCATAGTCATGCCCAAAAAACTGTTTGTGTCGCTCAAAAGGATTTTTTTTGTAATTTGATCTGAGATGGCAGCCACTGCTCCAAACAATTCTGACTGCTGTTTGATGGCGGGATGTAATCCTTAAAGCGATTGTCAGACCTTACGCTGGTGCAGTGGGCCATGGGTAAGGTAGTTCCTTGATGACCAATGCCTTTATGCCATTGCCTGGCCCTCACGTTCCCCTGACCTCCTTACGTATCAGTGCATCCGATGCTGCCAAGTGCCACTACAGACTGTCCAGGAGCTCACTGCTACCCTGATCCTGGTCTGGGAAGAGATCCCCAAGGACACCATTTGCCGACTGATCAGGAGCATGCCCAGACGTTGTCGGGAGTACATACAGGCACACAGGGTCAAAGCACACTACTGAGTCACATAATGAGTAATCTGTGACGAAATGTATGCTTTTATTTTCTGTGTGTTTTTGAATCCAGCCCTCGATGGGTTGATGATTTCATTTCAATTGACCGTTGTTATGTCATTTTGTTCTCAACAAATTATACAATGTACATCAGTAAAGACTTTTAACTTGAATAATTCATTCATCAAGATCTTATGTGTTCCCCGCTTTAGCTGTTGTACATTGGGCCTTTTTACAAAGACCCAATACATTGGGAGGATTGGTTATCCCCAACCTCCTCTATTACTACTGGGCCTGTAACATTCAAAAAGTGATTGTGCTTGTCCCAGGCATTTCACTTGAATATCCACCTGAATAGTAGCCTGACGTTGTCAGACTCACAATTCTAGTCAGAATGTGAGTCTGAGACCGCTCCATTGGGCTTTCATTATGGGGCGTGTTTCAACTGACCAGGAAGTAAAATTCCTCTTCGCTCAATTGTATAGACCTACAACCAATCAGAGCAACGTAGTATGTGATGTATGCTAAGCAACGCATTGTGAGTTATTTACTAACCCGGGTTCACACCGGACGCTTCAGCGCAGCGCCAAGCCTTAAATAACAGCTGTATGGAAGTAAATCTGTGTCATCGGGATTTGAAACAAAAAAGACATTGAATTTCTAGCACTGAATATTTATGCATTGAAATTATGTATTTGAATGTTTTTCAACGTTTAAAATTCAACCGCAAAAAATTCAACCTCAAAAAATTAAACCGCAAAAAATTAAACCGCAAAAAATTCAACCTCAAAAATTCAACCTCAAAAAATTCAACCTCAAAAAATTCAACTGCAACATCCGGGGATCCAAGGAGGAGCAATCGATTCCAGATTCAAGATCGGGAGACGAGCTTTAACAGCGCGGTGCGCCGCTCTCTCTCCCGATAAAAGTGAATGTCGCTCACCCAGCTCTCTCTCTCTCTCTCTCTCTCGCTCCACTGTCTCTCTCTCCTGTTACTACATGTGTTAAACTAGGGCAGGGGTAGGCAACCTTTACTATCGAAAGAGCCATTTCGCCCCCTCTTCCCCCAAATTAAATCTGTCTGGAGCCGCACAACATATTTGATAACACAGGTTATAAAGTTATATATATATACATAGTCATACAATATATATAAAAACTATAGTTTGTTGCATTTATTAAATAATAGAACGACAATAAAAAAAACTGTTGACATTTAACTGCTATTTTTACCTGTTACAAAATAGAAAAACACCAAACTCGTATGAATCGGAGAAGAAAATACACGTGTGGGCCTAGTTTGGAATAAATTAAACACAGAACTCAGCTTTTTTTGCTCATCTCCAGCTTGGTACTTTTCAGCAGATGCTGTGTGCTTGCTCTGGAAATATCTTTCAACATTACATTTCTTATTGTTTGCTAATTCCTCGCCACATATCAAGCATACAGGTAAACCTGCATCGTTGGCAGTGAAGCAAATTAATCTGTCCACGCAGAATTAAACTCTATTTTCCTCCCAGATTTTTCTTCTTGGGGTTTTATCCCTGGTTAGTTTACGAGGCCGGGGGTCGGACACTATAGATAAGCGACCTGCAGGAAAGAGCGCCGGGATGTAACAGGATGTGACACATATTTTAGTTGCTGAAATAGTAAAACAAAACGTGAGGGATGTGAGGAGGAACTAATGTTGTGAGTCAAAACTTTTGACGTCCGCATCTCTTTAACGGTGGAACTGTAAATAAATCGTTCTCACGCCGTAGCCAGGGGTCGGCAACCCGCGGTCTACAGCGGCTCCCTGTACAGTGTTGTGCGGGCGAGTGTGTGTGTGTCCCCAGACAGCACACACACACACAGGCTCCGCCCTCTCTCATTCGCTCAGAGACAAAGTGAGATCAGAGCTCGTTCCTGTGAAGCAGCCGGTCCGGGACA
>CM028869.1:735336-771102 GCA_016801935.1 Platichthys stellatus
GCACTGTGATGACGTGGTTGATTACGTTACCGTTGATCATCTGTCAATCATCTTATAAAGCCCGCCCTGACAATCTGATTGGCCCGGTCCTGGCATAATTTTTTCCCAACGGAGCGGATCCAGACCGAACTGCCTGACCAAAAATGTTGTGGGCGGGGCCAAGTTCGTCTGGCATCCAGGCTACCTGAATAGGGGAAGACGGACCCAAATTTAACAACCTATTCGCTCCTTTGTCAAATCCCCACTGCCATTGGTAATTGGTACATATTGCAGCATCCAGTTACACAATCAGAACATGGTCTCAGCTGAGTAATTATTTTGATAAACACAAGCCTCTTTAATGGTAAATGGTTTTCTAATTATATAGAGCTTTTCTAGTTTTGATGACGACTCAAAGCACTTGACAATGCAGTTTGCCAGGGACACATTCATGCATACATTTATACAGTGCATCTATTAGCAGCACTTTTTTTTCTATGAAGGGCCTTTCGGGGTTCAACATCTTGCCAAAGGAAACTTCGTCATACAGATGGGGAACACTGGGATCAAACTGACGACCTTCTGGTTGAAGGACCACCTTTTCACAGCAGAAAAGTTGGATCTTTCTTTTTGTGCATGGCAAAGTAATGATAGTTTAGTCATGAAGGATTTCGAGAAAAAGTTAACCTACCCCAATCCCAGTTTTATGGTTACTTACAGATAAGTACAGAAGGGTTACCATCCTTTTCCAGAGACACCAATAGATACTCTCTTAGCGATTGATCCTAATCTCAAGGGTACCATCACAAAGATCAATAATCAATCAATCAATCCAATTTTATTTGTATTACCCATATTCACAAATCACACTGTCTCATAGGGCTTTTAAAGGTGTGACATCCTATGTTCTTAACTCTCAACAAGAGTAAGGTAAAGCTACCCCCCATTACCATGATTGATGGTCACTAGAACACTGCTCTATCCCTCAGCCTTGACTCTCTCGCAACCCTAAAAACCTGAACTGTCTCCTTCACCTGCCCAGCCCCCTGGTTCACAGCTGAACTTCACTCATATCTGGCCTCAATATCCACCTGGAGGCCTACAGAGACCATTTGCGTTCATACAAGGAGGTTCTCTCACACACCAAGACACAGTACACTCCTCCCTCATTGGCAACCAGCAATACCATTCCAGAAAGATATTAACCACCATTAACTGCCTACTTCGCCCAATTGACCCCTCCTGAAGGGGAACATGGATGAGTTCAGGAGGGTCTGAATGCCTTTTCTTATCGACTGTGATAGTTTAACAACCGTTACAGATTAGGTCTGATTAGAGGTCAACATGGCCCAAACTGAACAAGCTGTAGGATGTGAGAGCATTTATATGAAGATCTGTAAACATAACAATGCTTATGATGCTTGCTTATCAAACTATTTATTTTGATGTCTTGCTCCTATTGTATTTTAATTTTTTTGCTCTATTTTTTTAATTGTGCTTTTTTCACTTTGTCTGGGTGGCAATATAGCTCTACAGATAAAATAAATAGTTTTTAATTTAATTAAGCCACATTTTCTACATGTGAAAAGTGAAGATATCATCCTAATGGGACAAAACAAAATTTCTTAAGCGTAGGGACGTATGAAAATGCAATTTAAAAAAAGACAGCAGTGATTTCTAAGTTTAACTTGACTTGTATTTCATTGCAGACAGTATGAACACATTATATTTTATGTTTTGTCTGGTCAACTTCATTTTATTTGTAAATATACACAGCGTTAATATTTTGTATGAACGCTAAACTGAACGAATCAGTTTACAGATGACGACGTAGTATGAACGTGAAGTAGTTCATTTTTTGTTTACCAGTTTGTCCTGGTCCTTACATTGGGATGATTGTATATTTATGTGTGCACATGACTGTAATCTGGCAGTGGGTTACATCACACTCCTGTGGTTTTTCAATTACCCCAGTAACTGACCAGGCAGTGGTAATGACCTGTGAAAGCTCAGTTCTGCTTTCTGGCTATGTCGGCCCTCCATAAACCAGTTTGACTTTGGGTGCCTGTCTGAGTCTGGCTGCATTTACACATAACTCAAACAAGTAGGGTCTGCTCTCTGTGTGAGTTTCTCTGGGTCTCACTGACATGACCAAGGTTGCCTAGTCACCCCACAGAGACGTCTCTCAGCCTACACATGCTGATGAGGATAATAAAGAAAAATGTTGTTAACAGCCGGACATGGATGCTATTGAGCTGTTAAAATTTGGAATGAAATGCAGATTTCTTAAGAACTATTGTATTTTTTTCCTCTGGCCTAATCAATGTCAGCGCCTGAAAACCAGTGCCCATGGAAATAATTCATGAAGTGGTCACAGTTTTAGCCTATTCCTCCACACCCATCCTCATTTGTAGGTGAATCGTGGCTGTCAGTATAGTAGCAACTCTGATTAAAGTTCAGGGGTTTAATAGATCATTCAAATAACTCCCAAATTACTCTCCTCTCCCCAGCCGATCCACCTGGACCCTTGCCCTGGGTGCATGGCAGTTTTCAGCCGTCGAAGGGCAAGCCAAGTCCAACCTTGTGGTTCCTGCTTATTCCCCCAGGAGGGAGTGCTGCAGGCCTAGACCAACATTCTCAGCTGTGTTCAATCTGGTCTGAGACAAGCTGGCTATGAGAAAATGCAAAGAGTAAAGGCATTTGTGTGCACATGAACCCACACCCTAACGCATACACATCAATTCAACACACACATACAGGAGTAGGGACATGGAAAATCTGGACAGTTAGCACACTTTGTTCACTTGGTTCAGTTGAAATCTGTCCAGAAACACTCATGCGCTCGCACACACACATACAAAAACACTCCACCACGATCTCCACCTCCTAGCTCCCCAGGTGACTGCAGTCTGCTCCAATTAATTGTGTTTAACCAATCTAATCACACTTTAGCACATTAATCCAATTTTCAAGCCAAAATGCATCTGAAATGACCGGCATGTGGCCTACTGACTTTTTTTTATTGCCACTGCAAATCAGATGAAAGCCAGAGCTGGCTGCCGGCCCCTGCTTCAGCCTGCACTCTCACTGAACTTGGACGTTCAATCTTTTCTTTCTCCTCCTCAACTCATTGAATTCATAGCATGACCCTGATGCTTTCACTCAAAATATATGCCCTAGCAGAATTCAACAACAATAAAAGGTTTGATATGTTTTTACCCATGCTTTGCTTGATTATGCTGCATAATTTTTTTGGGGTGTAGATACTGTCCCAGTATCTTTTCAGTTTGACATCCAAAGTCATCAAGACACAGCCCCATGTGAACCAATCCCTTTGCTTTTGGACTACCCCACGGGTAGTCCAAAAGCGATACTTTAGTGACAATAATTTAATGTTCTTCACTTACATCTGAGCTATATAACTTCACTATGGATCATCTGGAGGAATACAATTATCAAGAAGGGGAAGTTGTTGCTCTGCGAAATTACATCTTTGGGTTCTTACAAAGAAATTGGTTTACAATCAAGGGTCATGTAAAAGGTGATGGTGCATTTATAATTAGGCTCTGAAAAGCAAACACAATATTGAAAACTTTTGGGGATCTTGCAGCAGAACTAGAGAATGTGAGAAACATTAGGGTAATTGAGTTTAAGAGTTGATATAAATCTGTCAGTGATATTCAAAATAATGTAGACAAACAAAAGGGCTACTCATAGGAAAAATAATTACTTGGAAACAGCGTAAACTGAGTGACATTGCCAAATCCCAGCTCAGCATGTGGTGAATGATGTAATGGGAGGTGGAGCAGCACGCCTGCCATTGAATTTACTATCCTTGAAGCCATTCTAACCCCCTCTCTACTAGTAATCCAGCCATAAAACCAGCCTCAGCATTAGGAGAATTTGATTAATTAATCATTGGTTCATTAGTTAAGAGGCAAGCCTTTATTTTCAAAAATGAGACATGGAAAAAGCTGTTTTGATGTAATTACAAGTTCTCCTCTTGACGTAGCTGTTTAATATGATGGTAAGAAAACATATATCTATCAGCAAATAGGAGGTTTCTAGAACTGGGAGACCTTTTCGCATGTCTTGTTAGCTTCAGACTCACAAGTTAAACTCTTGACCTTAGTCTGTCGGAGGTCAAAGTGAGCTCTCACCAGAATCTCACAATAATGCAATTAATGTTGTGCTTTGTCTCCTGTGAAATAAAAGATATACTGAATATTTTAAACATCACTCCTCAGTATCCTCCAAAGCCAATTAATTGTAAAATAAATATCTTACACTGCTGTGATTTCAGTTTACTGTAATATTGTTTAATGAACGAGAAATGTTTTTCCTTTTTACACCACACATAACTTTGTATTAAATCTGAATGTTAATTTGCATCGGTCCAGGATCTTAGGATTTACTCTATTTCCAAATCTGAAAGTGATAAAACACAAATAAATGTGTGTCAAGCCACAATCAGTAGAGTTTTGTTGAATATGTGCAGTACTTCTAATGATCACACACTGATACTGTTACTAAGTGCTTGTTATGGATTGGTGGTGCTGATGCATGTGCTCAGAGAGAAATAGATGTGGTTACCTTTATTTGGTCACTTAATGGTCAGCAGGAGTCAAAATGGCAATGAAAATTAAGTATTTACTACTTGTGGTTTAAAGCCAAGACCATAGATACAACTAGGGCTGGCACTTCTTATGGGGCCCTAAGCAGTCAGCCCCCACCCTCCTAACCCACCAGACCTATTAAAAGTTCAGTGTTCTTTGAGATTATCATTATCAAGTGCTAGTGAATGATACCGCAATGTTAGACAAGAAATTGACAACAGTACTGCACAATCTACAAGTTATTTGAGATAAGTTACCACTTTAAATTGTAAAAAGTGAATGTAACTTTTGAAAGTAGATTGGTTTGATCAGCCAGTGCCTGTCCTGTTCTTGACCAACAGAGAGAAAAAAAGAAACAGGATTTTTTTTTAATGAGTTTGAAACTGTACAATTATGCTCTTATTGTTTATTGACTTTATTTATTAAAATACAATTTCTTGTTGAATGTGTTAGTTATTCATTTAAAAAACTTCTGGCCCCAAACATTTTTGTTTATTTTTTGCTATTAATTTAAAACGAAAACAGTTAAGTAATAGTATTTCAACAAGGAATACCATACCACAGTCACTGACTGGTTCGTAGAGGTTCAGTATATCAATCTCACTAAGTCATAAGCTCAAAGAGATTCCTCCAAAATGTTCGGCTTTGATGTCAATTGGTCATTTAAATAGATGATGTTAAATGCTCTGCAGTTTTTCAGCTCTGACCTTGTAAGCTGAAAAGGCTAGATTTTCCCACTCAGCAGTGGAGCATGCTGAAAAAAGTTCAATACTATCTTTACACGTAGTCTGAGAATGACTCTTTGATTCCTCCCTTTTCCACAGCCACCACTTAGAGCTGGGCAGAACAAATAAACTGGCAACACAAGGAAACACTAGATAGACAGTGTGCGCTCTATGGAGTCATGCCATTGCTTTGTTGTCAATGTGAATGTAAGTAGCCCACAAGTGTGAGCAATCACTGAAAATTATATGCTTTTAGAGGGATTTGATATAAAGGTATTAAGCCAGTCTGAGATGTTTGGCAACTCAAATCAATGGGGATTATATTCATGGACATGATATGCACCACAACTGTGGCAACTTGTCAATTCCATCCTTCTGCATATTTTCCGACTGTGACTGCATAAAGTGGATCCCAGTAGATTGATGTAATAGGATAAATGTGGCTATAGAGGGCTCTTGGACCCAGTGAGGGCACAACATCGTAGGTGGGATGGAACTCTACTCCTCATCTTGTGTGCATTTCCCAGTGCCTCTACTTGGCTTGTCGCATCCCTGGAAACTTAGGAAGGCCTCTAACAGGCAGCTGAACAGAGCGTTTGAGCAAGACTTTTATTCATGTAGACATCCACTTTTCTTCTTCAAATGTAAAGGCCTCTACAACTTGGGTGGATGATAATCTAAAAATGATGTGTGCTACATTTTGCATGTGGGTATCTATGATTGAGTCTACCATCAACTCCCAGTGTGGTCAATTGTAGTCGGCACGCAGCTATGCATTCAGATCCTAATTTAAAGCTCAATTTTGTTCAGTGTCTGACAAAGTTTCCCAGATAGTGCGATGGAAGGGTGTTTTGACTGTTCAATCCTAGTTATTGTGTTGTAAAGTGGCTGAAATGGAGCTGATGTGATCAATCACAGTGTCCGTGTGTAAGGTCATTGCACAGCTGCTTCATACTGGGGCTAACTTTAGCTTAGTAAAACCACTAAAGGGTAGAGCCGATCGTCCACTAACCACAACGTCAGTGGTTTGATCCCTGTTTTCCCCGCTCAAAGTGTCCTTGGGCAAGATACTGAAACCCAAATTGTGCTTGAACACTGTGCTGGCAGTGTATGATGAGTTGGTGCTGCACATCGAAGCACTGAATGTGTGTGTGAATGGGTGGATGGCAAAATTGTTGTTGGGACCTGCTATTCGTGAACAAAAGTTGGGCCTACACGCCTGCAATAACAAGTCTTCCAGGAGTCTCCAAGGGTGCTTCACCTTCACACCTGTTACACCTACCCCTGGACACAACCTTCAATCACTATTGGTCACTGTGTGTCCCATGCTTTGCTAGCTACTGATGGGATGATTTTGGTTAAAGTTATTAGTTTAATTATTAATTAGATTTTCAAATTTGTAGTTAGTAATTTCATTAGACTTAATCTATAAATTGGCTATCTTTTCCCTTCCTTTGAAGGGTGGTGAACCGATGTAGCTTTTATATTAAATTTTTTTATATTATTATTAAATATTTTTCTGATAACCAAATCTTATGATTATCCATAGGCATACCATTTAATGGTGCCACGTTTAATGTAGAATAATCCCTTTTTAGTGGGAATCAGGACAAGAATTTACCATTTACCACAGTATTTTACCAAATTAAAGTCATCTTTTATGAATCTTTACTCTTTCCTCCATTCAGAAAGTATAAGAAATAGACATTGTCCTTGCTGTAAAATAAAATGTTGATTGTGATCACAATGTTTTCCTTAATAAAAAGAAAAAACTATCATTATTATTGTTGTGGTTGTTGTTATTATTTGGTGTGGACAGAATCTATAGAGCTCAAGATTTTGAGAGTTCACTTTTTGTCAGAGGTGAGGAGTTGTACAGTGTTATTGCTGTGGGCAGGAAATATTTCCAGTATTTGTCCTTGCGGCAGTCCTGTTTGTAGTAGGGAGGTGGCTGGTGATTGTCCATGATGTCCATGATGGCCCTCAGTTCCTCCGTGTCCCCAGACCTGAAGGCTTATTCTTGTATTTGCATACAGAAGATCCAGGATGACCACTTTTGACAGTACATTGTTTTCTAGAGGAGGCCTAGATTGGTTAGGCCTAGTTAATTTAATTATTTGCAGTATAATATAATTAAACTGAACATTCTAGCTTAATCCTGTTATAGGACTTATGGATATGTTATATGGGCATGTATGTCTTTTATTATTGTTGTTTTCAGCAGGATTCAGACAACAATTATTTTCATTATTATTATTGTATTAATTGTTGCTGCGATCATTAGTAAAATCTTTATATCCATAATTAGTACTCTTATAGTTTTCATTATAACAACTAGTCAGAGCTGATTTTGTGAGGGAGTTTTTTCTCTTCTGAAGTGCTTGCTCATTGAGGGAACTATTTGGTTTCACTAAAAGTTTTAGGTCTTTATATTATAATTTGGCGGTATACAAATAAAAGATGATGATGATGAGATGAGACAAATAAAACTTAATTGAATGTATGTCTGACTTCAGTAAATGGTGTGAATGGATGACTGTAACAAAGTACAGAAACAATCTCCTTTGTTAAGGTTAAGGCATCTTCATTGTCTCCCATGGGAGAAATTTGTTTTGGATTACAGGTGCTGCTTAAAATAAAGGCATAACATTTGCCTGAGATAAAACAACTAAGCAATTTGTTTACAAAACATTCACACTGTAAAGAAATGTCCTAGATTTCAGTTGTATTGTCAAAGACATACACATCTCAGTTCATAAACCAAGACAACAACACATCACACCTTCTACAGGCTTACAGGCTATTAGTGGAGCCTGCAGTTATTGAAGAGCACCCCCTGCTGTCTGCCTGATGTCTGCTGGTCCCCTTGAGTTGCCCGTTAATAAGTTTAACTGACAGCGGTAAGAATGAAAGTTTATAATGGTTGTTTAAATTAACTCTTTCCAGAGTTCATTAATACAAATACAACACATGAGAGGGGTCAGATAAAGTCTGATTGGCCTGCAGAAGAGTGGACTGCTCAAAATAGTCTCTATTTCTACAAAGGGTCATTCAAAAAGGTCTAATTATTATAATTTTGTAAAACCAACCACAACAGAAAAACACTGAGTGATTTAAGTGACAGGAGGGCTCAATCTTTATGAGGTGAAATTTCCTATCTCTAATAATGGAAAATGTTTTGATTCAACATTTCCTACAAATAAATAAAAGTTTGCCACAAAAAGAAACTAGGAGCAAATTAACTTGGACAATATTTAGCTAATTACTCTCGAAAAAAATTGTGGCAGGAGATATCACCCTTTAATTCTCTATCTCCAATACATCTCCTCTATCACTATAAAATAACACAGTCAAACTTGAGGCAGAGAGCCATATTCACAAAAAAAAAAGAGGTGCATTTTTGAATTATGTTTCCATAACCCAAGTAAAGTTGGGTTTTTGTATTCCTCACTGCCATGCCAGTATTACATTCTTCTTCTATGCATTTTTGCTACATGAAGCTGAAAAGATGTGGAACCTAAAATCCATTTGTAGAATTACAGCAGACGGGCTGGGCTATTACTCTTTATATACTTTGTGCATACCTGTGCCTGATAAGCACCTCGAACTTTAATTTCTTGCTCTGAGACTTGAGATTTCCCAACCCTAATGTATGGATAGGAAACTTTAATATTGCTGGTTCTGACATGGGTGTGTTCAAATTCCCAGCCAATAAAAAGAAATTTGCCATGTCTGAGTTTTTATGACTTTAGGAAAATGTATTTACTGTTGTGTTATGGATCCTGTATGACTTTTCATCCCCAGGTCAATTCATGAAGAAAAAGGAAGATATCTGTTTCAGTTGCTTTCATAAAATATATTGTCTTTGCCACTTCAATGGTCTCACTATTGCAATGTAAAACATTTCAGGGGTGGCTTTAGCTCATTAGTTAGAGTGGATAGGCCACTGAGAAGGTCGGCAGTTTGATCCCTATCTCCCCGGTTCTATCTGCCAAAGTGTCCTTTGGCAAGATACTGAACCTCAAATTGCTCCTGACGGCTTTATGATAGAGAAACTGCTGCACCTAGATGCAATGTATGAATTTGTGTGAATGGGTGATAGGGAAATCTGCAAAGAGCTTTGAGTGGTTATCAAGAATTGAAAAGCGCTACATAAATTTAGAGTGCCATTCCATCAACAATGCATTGCTTTGTTTAGTATTCTACTAATCACTACTATTTTTCATCCTAACACAAGAAACAATCTTGAAACAACAGTATTTCCACAGCCATCATCCATTATCATGTATATTATTACAATTTCAATAGTTAAATTCATTACCTTGTGATAGTTTTGAAGTTGTTGAATGAGCATATTTGAAGAAATTCAGTAGCTACAAAGCCCTCAGACTTATTTGTTACATCCTCCTGCCGAACCCTGAAATTAGTTTGACAAAAACATTAATTCCATCAAACTACTGTTTTCAGTCAATAATTACATTACACAGTCCATCTAAACTTAACTAAACACCCAACAAATATTATCATCTGAAAAATGCAGCAGTGCGCACAGGGAGATCTTTCTTGGTCCTAACATATTTAGAGATGGCTCATGGAGATATTGTGCCCATCTGTAAATGATTTGCGCTATTATCTGAAATAAGATCTAAAATAATGGCTCCCAACATCAAACTTAAATGTGCAAAAATTAAAACAATTATATTAGGGTCTTCATATACATGTAACTGAAAATGTGGTAACTCAAAGGGTTCAGGTAACCAGGGGCGTGTGCTAGAATTTCTGTGAAAATGGTAAATTCCATAAAATGGAACCAAAACCAACTCTTGTCTCTGAATGTCAATGTTTCTGTTGATCATGTATTAGCTGGCCTTAGCTTTCTCCGTGCTCATCAAAGTCAGTCATCTAAGACTCTATAATCATTTTCATATGGACAAGGTTCTAAAAAAGCAGGTTTCATCAGCCATTCTCCTCTTTCAACCATAGCAAGAAAACGGGGGACTTGTTCAAATGCATGTATATTTCTGTGCATGCTACTCCAATAATAATACACAAACCAGCTGGAATCACTCCAAAAACTAAAGCTGGTTTCCTGCAGCCTTAGATCAGATTCATTTATTTTTTACTCCGTTTTTTCAGATGAGATGTGGTCTACCAGTTGCTGATGCCAGTGTCTCAACGGCTTCATTTCTGCAGGGGAGAAATTATGGATTTAGTGTAACATTGTAAGTTACAGCTTTGATTGCAGATTTGCTTTTATTTGGAAGGAAATTATCTGTCTCTGTCACTACTTTTGCTATCGACCAGAACCTGGAAAAACGATTAGATATTGGCATAAGTATCAGACATCTAACCTTAGATATATCTAGCTGCAAATAAAGAATTAGACAGGAACTATGACATTTAATAAGACAATGATTATTGTCTATTAAATACGCACAAATTATGGGTGAGAATACCTTGAAACTTGGTGGAGGAATTTGTTGAATTTTGGAGCAGATCTGGATCAGGGGGCAGAACCAGAATTAGTTTACCCACTTTCTTTGATATTGTATATCTGTGAATAATTACAGAGATGTTTGTGGGACTACATTTTGTGAATGTAACTATTATGTTCAGAAATTTGTTTGGATCTAGTGAGCTTGAATGTGGTCTCATAAGAGTAATGTTGGGCCTTGGCAGAGGTGTGTGCTCTTGAGGTTACCATTCATATTTTTCTACCAAATTACTGCAAATAATTAAAAAAAAAATTATATTCCTGACCTGATTGTTGACATATAATATGAATATATAACATAAGTCACACACAGGAACTGTTTGGTTTCTCCACATTTTTTAGGTTTAACCTAATATGTACAAACCTTGAGATGATGAATGTTATAATTAGGAATTAAAAAACATATATTATATTCTGTAGAGCTCCTGACATTGTATGTTTTGTGTTTTCCTTTACAAACATACCTTCAACTCAAACTGAACTAAACTAAATCTAACAAATAAAAGGCATATATTTCAAACTCCCACTCGATAACCACATACACCCCACCCCCCCTTTTACACCAATCCAATTGTTCCTTTTGGTTCGGCCTACATCCACACACAGAGTGCAAGTTAGAAGTCACAACTGAGTAAAGAAGATGTCTTGAGCTGGGAGGTGTAGACTCTTGCATGGCAAATATGGCATTGTTTGTCAGACCACCTTTAAGGACCAGTTAAGTGGGTGTGGCAAGCCTGGCTCAGCATTGCAATACACTGAGGCAAAATGTTCCCCACTTCCCACTCTCTGGCCATATAAACACACTGTTCCTTTGTAATAGTTTTCATCAGGTTTTCTGATTCCCTCTGTATTTGTTTATTATTATTATAATGACAGAGTACAGAGTTTAAGGGTGGAGGGGCTGAGCTGATGGTGGCTGTCTATCAGCTTGGTTCCTTATACTTAGGGGAAACGAAATAGTACAGTAATATCTATGTATGTGTGTGGGTATGTGCGTGCGTGTGTTTGTCCAAGAACCAATCATCAACAAACAGTCCACACAGTTTTAGCCCCACAGCTCAGGGGTTTATGGGTTTCTAAAAGCCACATATTCTGAAGATGCCATCTATCTCCTCATCTAACTGTCTATGGTCTGACGGGCAAATTGCCATGGACAAAACAACCCCCCCCCCCCCTTTCAAACACACACTTCAACGATGAGACTGGGTAAAAATAGGGGTTAACAGTCATTTTGCCTTTGTATTGCTCCAATGCCCCTCAAACCAGATAACACTTTGCAGATATCCCTAGCCTGAGTTCTCAATGTTGATGCTTGATGTTAGATGCTTTCAGACATACGCTCAACCTCAGGACATTGTTTGGAGGGGCTGTACTTGAGAACTCACAAGTCCTATTGAGAGCCTCCAGACTTTCTTTAAACCCCCTATAAATCTCTGCAGAATGTATGACTGAGCCTATGAGAGAACACATGCCTATGATCCGCAGGATTCACCGCGAGCAAATGGGCATATTGATGAAGAACACACGACAGACATAAAGGTAAAACAACTTAAAGAATAGGCTATTGACATCCAGTGTCAAGTCCTTAAACAAAAATATGTGACTTTATACATTTTGTCCTGCTTCTCCCTGCAAAAGTATCTTAATCCTAACCCTATTGGAAAACATTTTCCCGCGTCTGGTGATTGTTGAGAAAGTCTTGACCACCCTCACACATTACTGTATATGCCCCTATATATTATGACCAGTGGCAAGACATAAGGACACAATGTGATTTAGAAATGCTTATTTAGTCTTAACTATCCAATAGGAATGGGAACACTTACATGTAACATAGAGAGTGACAACAAATCTAGTCATTCCTGGATGTGCTGTTGGAATGGGTGACGCAAGTAGAGGAAGATACACTCCTGATCAAAATCTTAAGACCAGTTAAAAAATTGCATGAATTTGCATTTTGCACTGTTGGATCTTAGGAAGGTTCTAAGTAGAGCTTCAAAATGCAAAAAGAAGAAATGGGAACAAGAGACCAAAAGTTTTGAGCAGGCAATTTATTGAAAACAACAATTTAACTCAAATAGGCTGTTCATCAGCTGATCAAAAGTTTAAGACCACAGCCTTTAAAAACCAAAATAGGCCATTACTGGTGCTGACTGCAGCCCAATAACCATCAGACGGCATCTGCGAAGGAAGGGCTTCAAAAACAAGAAACGTCTTCAAAGGCCACGTCTCCTTCAACACCACAAAATTGCCCGTTTAGACTTTGCAAGGGAGCACCAAACATGGGACATTCAAAGGTGGAAGAAAGATTTATTCTCTGACGAGAAAAAATTTAACCTTGATGGTCCTGATGGCTTCCAACGTTACTGGCATGACAAGGAGATGCCACCTGAGATGTTTTCTAAGCGGCACAGTGGAGGGGGCGCCATCATGATCTGGGGTGCTTTTTCCTTCAATGGAACAATGGAGCTCCAGGTTGTGCAGGGGCGTCAAACAGCAGCTGGCTATGTGGAGATGTTGAAGCGGGCATCCCTCATGACTGAGGGCCCTCGTCTGTGTGATAATGACTGGGTTTTTCAGCAGGACAACGCTCCAATTCACAATGCCCGTCTGACCAAGACTTTTCTCCAGGAGAATAACATCACTCTTTTGGACCATCCTGCGTGTTCCCCTGATCTTAATCCAATTGAGAACATTTGGGGATGGATGGCAAGGGAAGTTTACAAAAATGGACTTCAGTTCCAGACAGTGGATGCCCTTCGTGAAGCCATCTTCACCACTTGGCGCAACATTCGCACTAGCCTTTTGGAAACACTTGCATCAAGCATGCCAAAACGAATTTTTGAAGTGATCAACAATAATGGTGGAGCTACTCATTACTGAGTCAGTTTTTGACACTTTCATTTCTGTTATCGGAGTTTTTTTTTAATTTTTTAGCTGTGGTCTTAAACTTTTGATCAGCTCATGAACAGCCTACTTCAGTTTAATTGTTGTTTTCAATAAATTGCCTGCTCACAACTTTTGGGCTCTTGTTCCCATTTCTTCTTTTTGCATTTTGAAACTCTACTTAGAACCTTCCTAAGATTCAACAGTGCAGAATGCAAATTCATGCAATTTTTTAACTGCTCTTAAGATTTTGATCAGGAGTGTATATGGGGATGATGTGGGAGACATCTTCAGATTTGGGGTGACAATTGCTCATGTTGCTCTGTTAGCATTTGTATATTGTTGCACCTTCTGGTCTCCTTGATGCATCAGGTCTACATTAAGATCTTCTGCATAAGACATCATTTAAGTTCTCCTTGCACCAACTTCCAGAAAAACTTCCATAACAGTGATGTTAGATCCTCATCACAGACTAATGTTTTTTTTGTTTTGACTTCCAGTCTCACTCAGCTGTTTCCACATAGGTCTTTGCTTTAATATAATGAAATGCCAATTAAAGATTTATGTTACAGATCCTCTAACTCACAGAGCCCCTAATTTAAATTTAGCTCGACCTGCTCTCACCGTGTGGAAGATGTGCATTTGGTTGGTTTTGACATCTCAAGAAACAGAACAGTGCTCTTCCGGACTGTACCTCTGTCACCCAGGGTCATTTGTGTTAACTTGCAGTTCGGTCTGGAGTCGCTCCGTTGGGGAGAAATTATGACCGGTTCGAAAGTGATCGGACCAATCAGATTGTCAGGGCGGGCTTTATACGATGATGGACAGATGATCAACGGTAACGTATTCAACCACGTCATCAAAGTGCGCTTGGGTTGAATTTCCTTTCAACAAACATGCCTGCCGCTGGGGAGCTGAGATGTGTAGATGCTGCATTTGAGTCAGTTTTAGAAGACATCGACGGCGCATTCATTTTGAAAGAGGAACAGAGAACACGCTTGTGTGGCTGTAGTGGATGGGCAGAGGGGGACATTTATTAATGTCATTGGTAAAATTAAAACTCCAGGACAACAGAAGAGGAATTCAAAGTATGGGAAGCATATTTGATCATTTATATCATATAAAATATGTCATGAATATCGTTTAAAATAATTTTTCAGTGTGTTTCCTGGTGCGATACGCTCGCGTCAAGCGCAAAAAATAGACTCGACGCTGAAACGATCGCTGCACGACACAAGGCAGCCTTGGCGCAGCGCGGCGCTTCAGCCCCCAGTGTGTTCAGCACAACGATTTAACATGGGAGTGGATGGGGGCCAGCTGTTATTTAAGGCTTAGCTGCGCTTAAGCGTCGCTTCGGCATCGCTTCAGCGTCCGGTGTGAACCCGGCGTTTGTAAATAACTCACAATGAGTCCCTTAAAATACGTCACATACTACGTTGCTCTGATTGGTTGTAGTTCTATCCAATTGAGACAAGAGGCATTGTTTTTCACATAATCACAGCCCAATGGAGCGGTATCAGACTCACATTCTGACTAGAATTGTGAGTATGACAACTTCCGGCTAGCAAATTGCCCAAATTGTGCATCTAAATTAGTAATGTAATCTTGATGAGCCAAAAATGTGCATTGTTCAATGTGAGGGCACCATTATGAATGTCCACATATAAATGTGCACTCAAAGAAGGATGAACTCTGATTAGTTAACAGGGGATTAATTAATTATTGTCGGATTAATTACAACACTACTTATCGGTTCACTCTAATTGGAAGAAATGGGATTACTTTACTCTATGTGGTTTAAGTCAATTGGCTCATCTTTGCTTTTCAATAGACGCTTCAAAGCAGGGGGCTGTTTGCATTTGTGTTAGTACAACCCCTACTCAGTACAGCTCATAGTAACTCGAAAAGAATAATTTTTCATCTATTGAAAGGGAGAATTATGACATTGTCCATAGAAAGGCAAAATTGCTGTTCCTTGAGCCATGTCTTATTTATCCCAAACATTGTACGGACCCCAGCGTAATCAAATAAGTTTGAATTGTAGGGAGAATCAAAGAGCAACATGATATACAATTGAATAGTAAAAAAAAAAAACAGTCTCCTAAGCAACAGTGGGGAACTTTATCCCAACTCCCCCCTCCCCCCTCCTCTAGCTGGGAAGAATACTTGAATTTCATTGCTGATTTAATAGAAATGAAAAAGGATGGATTTCGGGTTATTTAATTAATCTGCCATCTCTCTCACTGCAGAGGAAATGAAGGCGAATAGAGTTCAACAATTTTGCTCAAGCATGCCAAGGACCATACTTCTTCTCTCTGGAAAGTTAAGACCCAATCAACCGGCCAAATTCCTGGCTGATCCATCTGACTGAATTGATGTGTATTCTGGTGCATCTGTATTCTGGGAGAGATAATGTCACATTTAACCATTTAATTGCTCGCAGACAACCTTTAGATGTGTACCCGATCTTGGCTGTCATTTCTGCACCATTAAGATGATTACCTCGTACATCCACCCCTTGAATTTCAATTAAATGTTTCACTCTGTCTCAGATGTCCCAAGCTCAAGCTCAATTCATCATTATCACAAAGCACTTAAGGACGACATCTGATCTAGTTTTGAAGAGCCAAATTGTATACCTCCTGCTTGACCTACAATTAATATTACTTAAAAGTTTCAAAGGCTGTGATGTGAACGTTTGTGTTTATTTTGCGAGTTACACGCTGGCTTAACTTTGGTGTTCATTGTTTTTGTTACAGCTTTTCACTTATCCCCTAGTTATTTAGTGTTTTGTTTAGTTCTAGTCCCGCTTTATTTTGTTAACTCACTCATCATTATTGGACCAGTGTTTTTGGATACCAGTGCTTGTTTGGACTGATTCCCTGTGTACCGAACCTATAGGCTCCAATAAAAACTTTGAAATCTGTACCCTTATCTGAGTCCTCTTTGTCATTATTATAGTCAGTATAGTTTTGCTTTTTACTGAAGATGTCCGTAGCGAAACTCATGCAGGTTACAAATGGTTCTCATGGACTGAGCATGGGCTCAGCGGGAGCAAATTTTTGATATTTTTGTCAAGTCACAAACCTTGTGTTATTTGTATTTTGAAGGCAGAGTACAATATGAATATAAATTTGCATTCAATTGAAAAACCTTTACCTCAAATACATCAAAAAGTGTGTCAAAGATACTCTGTGGAGGGTTTGAGCAGGAGTTGCACTATGGAGCTGCAATGCTATGCTTTTTTTTTAATTGGCTGTTTTGCATTGAACATTTCATTCTGAGGGAAGAGAGAATCACTTTAACATCACAAGCTTACTTTACTGTTTGTGGTTTACAAATACTGCATATAACTCTTGTTTAAAAAAACATTGTGAGTTTGCAATTTGTTGTTTTTCCTAGTTGTATCTGCTTATCTCTTAAATTTGTTTCTCCATGAATGTATTTTAAAGTTTTATTAAATTAACTAAAACATTTCCTAGTCAATTGGTTAGAGGATATATGCCTTCATGCTTTTTAAATTACTCAAGCTGTGATAGAAATCTACATTAGTAATGTGCCAATAACAACATACTGAGAGGAAGCTAATTTGAGAAGGTACAGTTTAAGGTCAAATAAAGTAACTAGGTATTGTTTATTTCTAAAGATATGCTTGCTGTGATGACATTTTCTGTTGATTACAAGCATGAGGTATTTCAAATGGTAAAGATGTAGCAGGCAGTCTTCATCCAAAGTAAACAGACAGAATGACGCAGTAACAGGATCTTGTGAATGTCCATGTCCCAAAGACAGGTAAACGAATATCTGCACAAAACTCTATTTGTTCTTTGTTTTCTCCTCTTAAAACAACATCTGCCTTTCTGGTTACATTTCTGATGATAATTTGAATTATCCTAATACAATCTTGGTAATCAAATTTCATACAGATTCCTGAAATTCTTCCTCTCCTATTGTGTACTTAGGATGAGCTTGTAAAGTCCTGGGACTGACAGGAAATGCAAAGATCTACAGGGCAAAGCTCTAACACTTCTCAGCAGCAAGGTAATGTTAATATGTATTACAAGGATTACTGAATTTTGTACAACAAATGTCTCAAGGAACATGCAGCCTTAGCTTCAGGTCTATAGAGCCTAGTCATCCCCATGCTTCAGTTACCCATAATGATGGTAATTATTACATGGCTTCACTAATACTGAATAGATTCTCAGGCTCCTATAAGCACCTATTGCTGCATCAACCCTCTACCCCTCTTGTTAGCTGCCCAACAAAAGCAGTTTGCCTAAGAAAGAGATCCCCTGAGAAGGCTGGCAACCTGTGAATGTGAGTGTTTTTTACGGGGGTTAATACTTAAGCCATATGAAAATGGGATTAGGGACCAAGCTTACACAGCAAGGACAAAAATTGGAAGTGCTGAGGGAAATATGCAGCTAATTCCTTTCTGTCATCAGTTGATACTAAAGATTTTTAGCTGTTCTGCTCAAATTGTTTGTGAATGCCAATAATAGTGGCACTGTTAAATTTGGCTGCAAGCGACCAGTCTCATTTCAATCCCTTATAAGACCTCAAGTTTTTTTAAGGATATATGCTATTTTGTTGAGAAGAATTGACGGACTTCTTGTTGCTTCACTGCCACTAATTTGAAGAGAAAATGCATAATTTTCTTCAGGCATTATATTATGCCTTGTCTATTTAAGCAACACACACACATACTATGACATATTGTCAAGGAGAGGAATATGCCAACCATCTCTTTAATTACCATAGAGAGAAATATGAAAGATATCCACAAAGTCCCCAAACAGGTCCACCATTCAGTGGGTAGACTGGCACCTGTACAGAATTAATGGGGGACCTCTTGCGTGAGCTTGACAGAGTTAAGCTTTTAGGTTGAGTTACACAGAGGGGTAGGACCAGTGCAGGCCAGGTGCTGGCTGTGTTATACCTCCCAGATCTCAGCAATCGTTTTTTTGTTTCTACTGCTACCCTTGGTCTTGATTTTGTGCCATCTCACTTGATATTTATCAGGCCTCTCAAGGTAGATGAGTCAAACTGCAAATCACTTTAGGCCCTCCGCTTCTCTGGACAGTATAACAGTTGACAAATTTTGGAGTAAGGGCCACTCTATCAGAATTAGATTGTACAATACTGTCACAACATCTTACATCCCATCCACGCCAACCTGCATCTGTTAATCAGCTTGCTGCTCCCTCACTGCAAGCTAACCTATCAAAAAAATCCTGACTGGTGCGGTTCTGGCTCCCCTATGGTGGAATGAAGTACCAATTGACATCAGGACAGCAGAAAGTCTACAAATCTTCCACCGCAGATCAAAGACACATCTCGTCGACCTACTTCTCCTTGGTTAAGCATAAAATAAAAAAATCAGTTTAGTTAGTTTTTTAGAAAATTGCAAATTGTACTTACTTGATTCTTGTTGTTTTTTGGTTTGTACCCTCATGGTTAAATACACTTATGTAAGTCAATTTGGATAAAAGCGTCTGCTAAATGAAAAAGTAATATAATAACACCATTCCCGAAATCAAAACTTTTCATAGTGTTCATGGTAAAAAGCCAATTGCTAATGACAATTGATGGTGTTACAAATGTTGAATAAAACTTTTTCCTTATATTTTGTGTTATGAATTGTGTGGAATTTCACATTCAAGTATCAAAACCCCAAAACACAAATACTGTAGTTAGGATCTGATATCATTCACCTACTATCTCTGTATTCTATGCCAATTGTACCAGGCCTGTATACTATCCATGAGTGAGCCATTGTAAATGGTAAATGGTCTGTATTTACATAGCGCTTTTCTAGTCCTTATGACCACTCAAATTTATTTCATTACACTCAACTCTTCCTCAACTTTTCTCCACTCATCCTAAACGGTCGAGGCCAATGGTCGCCATGATTGAGTCTGGTTCTATTAGGCTTGTTGTGTGACCTGTTGGGTCTCAACCTTAGCCGGCCTATTTAAATTGCCTTGACATATGTTGTATATTGTAATTTGGCGGGATACAAAATAAATTCCTGTGTTGTGTTAAAGACCGTGCTGTGGTTTAATTCTGTGTTCAATCCACTATGGCTGTGAGTGTGCTGGCATGCTTTGATAGACAAATTGCAGGTTCCATTATGCTACTGCCACAGTGTGAAGAGCTGATTTGAATTTCTTATAATTCCAAAGTATGTTGAGTAGCACCTCTCTGAAAAGAGGGGGGAATCAGAGAACATTGTAAGACCCTGTAATATGTAAATTGATGTATGTCTGTATGTGTGTGTGTGCTTGTGGGCTTGCGGGCGTGTGAGTGTGTTTCCTTGATCCTGCCTCATGACTGGCTGCCTGTAATCAGTAATTACCAGGATTGGCAGATGGATTCTGGTAAGAATGAATGATTGATGACCACTGGAGGAAAGTGACTGGGCCATTTATGTTTTCTGACAGCCTGACGTTAGCACTGCATTGAAACCATTTAAGTAGAAAATGACTGGATGTAGACAAAGGCTCAATAGCAGATATCAAACTGCTACTTGTAAAAGGGACTCATTTGAATTCATCTCCTCTGAGAATAGTTTGTACATTCATGTGACTCCTGTTTTTAGGAAAATCCATCCAAATGCTGATCAGACTAAATATTGCTCAAGGAAAATAAGAATACACAGGGATGTATGTAGGCACTTGTAGTGGGAGGTGTCTGTGGGTGCAGTGCTCCCTGTATGCGGCCCACGCACCGAGTGGGACCTAAACCAGATTATTATTGAAGACATTTTGTTAAACCTGTGGGTCCTGTCAGGTTCAGGTCGAGTATCCACCGCTCACCGTGTGTTTCCAAGTTCAAATCAAACTTTTTTTATTTCAATTAAGTGGCTTTGTCCTGACACAGCTTTCTCTGAATGTGTAACTGCATTCCATGTATCATTTCTTGTGGGGTTTTAATTCAACTGCTGACACTACTGAACTTTTTTCTTACGGTTTAAGTCTTTAGATTTTGGTTTTCATTTCTGGCTTCTTAAATTTTCTTTTCAGCTCTTATGATTTCTGTACGTGCACACGACACTGCAGTCTGAAGCTTGTTTATGGGCATTGGTGGGGCGTTTCTCTATGCTAATTAGGAAAAACGGACACGCTTTCAACTTTCGAACACATGGCTTTCATCAACATAAGAACACAGATGGAACAATTGTGCAGTTTAAGAACGTGACATGAATATGACGTTTTCTTAGAAAACTTCTCAAGATCTAATTTAAGAAACATTTTCAGAAGATATTTGTTAACGATGCCAACGATTACTAGAGAAGATGCATAAGAACACAGAGGTACTCAAATTATTTAGCAAGGAAATTATTTTTAGGATTTCCACAAACTGTGGATTTGATTGATAAGTGTTGAGTGAAAGTATAAAAATGAATGCAGTGCTTTGCAGAAAAGTCGTAGCAGAGCATCTTTGTTGAAGTGCATGTAGGCAGATTATTAAATTATTTAGTAACCCATGTCTAATCAGATGTTTGATTATATGCACTCCAGATCACACCAACATATATAGAGCCTGACGGTGCTCCTTGATTAGGGTTGAGAATGTGTGACACATTTGAACAAGTACCGGTACCTGGAATTAAGTACAGGTATCCAACAATTCTTTTTTTCGTTGCTTTACTCTCTTTATAACAAAAAAAAGTATCTGACCTTCACCTGGAGGAGATGTAATCACTCTTAAAGGTTTCCACTGTATTGGTTTCACATTAAAGTTTTGGCCAAGATGTTACTGAAACAGTCTTGCATAACGTTAATGTTACTGTTTACCTAAGCATGCTTTTCAGGCATAGACTAAAGGCCGAATTATACTCATGTTGCACGGACGCACGCATGCACGCAAGACACGCAACACGCCCCTTTCGTGCCCTCTGGCGGCTTGCGTGCGTCTGCCAATTTTTCTAACTACACGACAAAGCGATGCGAGACTCACGCAGCCCGCAAGGCTTGTGATTGGTCTGCTTACTACATCCCGTCCGGAGTCTAGTTTCCGGTTTCATGCCCCACAATACGCGGAAATCACGGAAGATTTAGAAGAACGAATATGGACAAAATAGATGAGCACTTGGCAGAAGAGATCCGAAAGTATGACCACTTGTATAACCCGTCACTGACTGGCCGATTTGTCCGCCAGAAATAGGCTATGAGGAGCCGGAGTGGTGATGTAAATAAACAGTTGACGAAGAAAAAGACGTCTCTTCTTTGTGTGTTTTGTCTTTGAAAAAAAAACGTTACTCCGCCTAGTGTTCTGGCGGTGAATTGCGTAGCACGTTAGAGAAGTATAAACCAAAACGAGTCCGTTGATGCAGCTGCGTGGCCTTCCGCGGTTGCAGTCGCGGGACTATAATTCAGCCTTTAAGGCCGGCGCATGCTTTTACGTTTTCACGGGCCCGCAAGCGCAAGAGCCCTTCCGGGCCCCTTACGTGCTTATGTATCCCTTCTTACGTGCGTCGCACAATTTTTCTAACTATAAAGGCCAAATTATACTCGTGTTGCACGGACGCACGCATGCACGCAAGACACGCAACACGCCCCTTTCGAGCCCTCTGGCGGCTTGCGTGCGTCCTCCAATTTTTCTAACTATACGACAAAACGACGCGAGCCTCACGCAACCCGCAAGGCTTGTGATTGGTCTGCTTACTACATCCCGTCCGGAGTCTAGTTTCCGGTTTCACGCCCCACAATACGCGGAAATCACTGAAGATTTAGAAAAACGAATATGGACCAAATAGATGAGCACTTGGCAGAAGAGATCCGAAAGTATGACCACTTGTATAACCCGTCACTGACTGGCCGATTTGTCCGCCAGAAATAGGCTATGAGGAGCCGGAGTGGCGATGTAAATAAGTGGCGATGTCTTTGAAAAAAAACTTTACTCCGCCTAGTGTTCTGGTGGTGAATTGCGTTGCAACAGTGAATTGCGTTGCAACACGCGCAACACGTTTAGGAAGCATAAACCAAAACGGATCCGTCGATGCAGCTGCGTGGCCTTCCGCAGTTGCAGTCGCAGGACTATAATTAGGCCTTTAGGCAAAGCTCTGCGAGCCTCACGCAGCCCGCAAGGGATGTGATTTGGCTGCTAACTACATCCTTTCCGGAGTCGCATTTCCGGTTTCATGCAGAACCGGCCGAAACAACGGAAGATTTAGAAGAACGAATATGGACCAAATAGAAGAGTGTCTGGCAGAAGAGATCCGAAAGTATGACCACTTGTATAGCCCGTCGCTGACTGGCGGATTGAGCATAACATCTGAACCCACTTTCCCCTATATTTACGAAATGCATGACTCTGATGGATTAAAAAACTAATATATTCAAAACGTTTACATGAGCATAACCAAAATATATCTATTAGCTGTAGTTTATGTTGTGGTTATGTAAATGATGTACCTTCTGCTGCAGGCAGTGGAAAAAGGGCATATAGGTGTAAAATCATGGAAAACCATAACCACGTATTTATCCCCTCTTGAAAGGATGCATAACCAAGTCTTGCTATTTTATTTATTATATTTAAGCAGGTTTTACAGATCAGGCTTCTGATATATAAATATGCATCTGCTTTTGTTGCTTTGTGTCTCCATCTGTTGCATGATTGACACCTCTATTCACCTTTAAGTGCTGCCTTCCGTAGCTTTTTATTAAATAAAATTTAAAAAAAAATCAAAAATAATAACAGCATTGGGCTTTTGCTTCTCTCTTTCTCTCCACTTGGCTGGACGTATTATAGAAAAGGCTTTTTATCAAAAGGGAAAAGCAAGCAGGGCTTCAAAGAGATTTGTGCTTGCAGAAAAATAGAAAAATGTATCTTTATGTGCAATTAAACGCAAATAAAAACAATTGGTTCCAATGGATATCCACCTGTAAATTACCTGAACTAGAATATACATTATATTTATGTAAACATAAAATACATGTTTTCGTATTGCTGGAAATGCGTGATTATGACAGGAGTGGATTTAAATAGTAAACTCAAGAGGGAACCAGGCATAGATACAATTTAATTAGGTATTGTCTCTGTTGAATGTTGCTTAAGTCAAAGAAAAGTTGTTTTTTTTTTACCTTGAATTGCCCATATTATTTGAGCTGATGTGGTTACAATTCACTTTAGGAACATTCTTAGGAAGTAAGTTGATAGAGCTATGATTAATCAATCAATCAAATTGTATTTGTTATTTGTCTCATAGGGATTAACGAGACTATTAAACAACTATGAAGGAAAATGTTTTGGACAAACTACAGTCAGTAGTATGCCTCAAAGTTGCTACGCCAACACCATGGACAATGGTGGAGATGTATGCCTGATGATGATGACCCTGGAAATAATGGAGACATGGGACAGTGACGTAACATGTTGAAAGGAGCCTGACTGAGTAGTTCCAGTTTTCTTCTGGTGACAGAGAAGACAGTGACAGTAAGGCAGAAGGATCCATTTGGTTTATGAGGCAGTTTTTGACTGACAGATAACACATGCTGTTCCTTATAAAACAGTGTAAAGTGGAAATACTGTTGGGTTGCCCAAGGAATAGAAAATAACCTACATGTGGCCTGGTTTGTTGTAGGCTAAAGTTCAAGTGGAAGGTTTTTCAATTGCCTACCCTAATGACAGGTAATTTTTTTCAAAAAGGTTTACCAGTTTGTTGCTGAGCTGGTGATGAGAGAAGGGGTAAAATTATAAGAACATAAAAAAAAAAAAATTGAAAATTCTTTCTTTCTGTTTTTCCCATGGGAAATAAAAAAAATACTCACAGCCATTCTTGCTAGGTAAATGTTTATCTAAAATGTTAAATAGCATGCAAAATCACTTAATTTTTCGTTTATGGAAAACCAACACGTGGAAACTTTAAATTGTGATTTGTATCAGTTTAACAGATTAGGTAAAGGACAGTTGGATTCAGACAAAGCTATATCACTGGCTGTGTCGCGCTAATCATTTCCCATTTCTTGAGCGCACATTTCAAAATAAACTTATCTATCAGCCTGGCGAGAGTATTAAGACCCCATTGAAAGTTAAATGCAATCAGGGAGACCTATTAAGGTCTGAATGGAGAATCCACGTCCCGTGTACCCCCGCCACCACTGTGTCCATGTTGATTAGCCGTGTAAATATGCAATAACTTCTCTCTTTCCAGTCTGAATGGGGGGCCTTAATGGGTCGTTATCTTATCCTAGGCAGGGGGGAAATGCTCGGCGTTGCTGACACGCAGAGAGGGAGCTGTTGTCATGGAGGAAACGCGCTGATCTGCTCCCCACGGAGAAGTAAGCGGAGGGTGGATAATGAGATGAACCAGTGCTCCGTGGCTCCTGTCTGACATAGTATATGGTTAACATTAATTGAGTCATCTGCGGAAGGAGAGAGACCTAAAAAGCCTTGATGACAATTCTAGTGCACCATTACGCATGTTGTCCGTATAAATCTAAAGGTAAGGGTCATTCTGTTTGTTTTATCTTGTACCAGTGGGCTGCCTCTGGACTATTTATACAATACAATTTCTAATGAATAGCCATTTCAATGTACTACTAGCCTAATAATAATTACTGTTATCAGTAAATTAGGTAGAAAATATAATAAATTGTAGCCTACTGAGTTTTTGGCAACCTGTGGATAGTTCTGAAACTTTCTGACAACTCAAATTTGGAAGCACATTTGTCTTGAAATTACTAAATTTAGCACTTAATGCACAGTTACCTGTGGGCTGTTAGTTAATATTAAATCGTTTTTTTGTTAAACCTTTAAACATGTCCCCTTCCCAACAAAGCGAAAGCAATACAAAAAAATCTGTATTCTTCCTGGTCCAATATAATATGGAGATCATGAACTAGTGAATTTTTGGGAAAAGGCCAGTCCTGCCGTCTTTGTAAATACTGATATTGATGTAGCCAGTTAGATTATGTTGTCTTCAATGACGGGGAAATAATCCGATTAGTCTGTAGGAAGACACTTTGACTCGGATTATCCTAATTGAATTAATTGTTAATACACAGATGTGTCGCCATTCAGCATCTGATCCTAGAGCAACGCTGCTCCGACGTGACGTCATCAGGGTATAAAAGTTGCTGGCCCCATTAAAACCACCAGTCTGCATCCATGAGACGAGCTCTCGTAGTTGTAACCACATACAAAAAAATGAAGTCTCCAGAGTCGTCATGACGCAGTTTTAGAAAACTTTTGTCCACGCCGAACGGAAATCGAAAGCATTTTACTTACAGATTAGTTTTCACCTTTCCGACTTTTTCTGTGTCCGAGCTGTAGTAATGCCCGCCGGGATGTTCAGCATAGACAGTATCTTGTCCGGCCGACCGAGCTGCAAGGAGCCGCTTCTGCTACATAGGGGCGGACCACTGGTGCTGTCCGCCGGCCTGACGGATTCTATTTACACCGACTATAACGGACTGTACACGACCACATGTGGACCTTCTCCCCCCAGTATTCAGTCTGTGAACGGGACCAGGATAGGATATAACGGTTATTACTACGGACAGCTGCAGGTCCAGGGCGCTGGAGGAGGACCGCCATGCTGCGGCTCCGTGCCCGGCCTCAGCTCACAGCAGTGCCCTTGCATCCCAGCAGGTAGGACAGCTAAGCTCCTGTTCTTTTGACGTTTCAGATTTTACATCACTCATTCTCTTGTATTTTTTAAAACTAATATTGAAAGGAATAAAAAGTGGAAGTTTTGCAAAAAGTAACCTAAATAAAGTTTATGTTTGATGTTTTGGTGCTAACTCCAACACAAATGTTCTGAAGAAGAAAATATTATTCCTTAAAGCACGTCATGCTCGTGACGTCTTTAATCCTTATATTTGAATGCACGGACTGAACATGAACTACGAGTTTATACAAAAAGAAAAAGTTAGATTATACTGTTATTTAAGCTAATAATAAACATTATTCTTATTATTATAACTAGCTGCTACGGGTGAAATGCTAGAGGGGGTTGTCCATTAACCAGAAGGTCGGTGGTTTGATCACAGGATCCCCCATTCCGTGCGCCGAAAATACTGAACCCCAAATTGCCCCTGACAGCGGTCCCAGCATGTGTGACTGATGAGTGATACCAGGCTGCCCACAGATGAACTGTATGAGAGTGTCTGTAAATGAGTGTGCCAAAACTATATTGTAAAGCCATTTGAGTGGTCGTCAAGAAGAAAAGCGCTATAAAGCTAAATTAAGATTATTATTGTTATTGTTATTACCAAAAGTAGCTTGTTGCCATGTATGATTTTTCTGCATCCTCCGTCCCACAGGCTACGACAGCACAAGCTCTGTGCTGATTTCTCCGGTCCCTCACCAGATGATGTCCTATATGAACATGGGCAGCCTGTCACGAACCGAGCTGCAGCTATTAAATCAGCTGCATTGCCGCAGGAAGCGGAGGCACCGAACCATCTTCACTGACGAGCAGCTGGAAGCTCTGGAGGGCCTCTTCCAAGAGACCAAATATCCGGACGTCGGCACCCGAGAGCAACTGGCACGCAAAGTGCATCTCCGAGAGGAGAAGGTTGAGGTCAGATGTGCTTTGACTTTTCCGACAGTTTTCCCTTCCTACTGTCGTTTAAAATGTTTCACTCCGCTAATTCAGATTGGTTATGGATTCAAACGAGTAGAAGTAATATCAATAATAATGCTTTTATTATTAAGATTCTCAATTGTATTAGTGGACTAAGACCCATTACTATAAAGCTAGGCCTCATTTGGTTAAATTAAATTCAATTTTATTTGTATAGACGAGACCTTAAAAAGCTAGCACTTTGGCGAACGTGGAGAGATAAAACTCTGTCCGTTGTTGTTGTTATTCATAATATTTAGTGTATCTATTTTAGGGCATAGTTTCCAGGTTACTTCAGAAAATATTTTTTGTAATCACCTTACTTAGTTCGTTTAGTTTTCTCTTGTTGCTCTTCATAATTAAAGGATTTACTCATGTCTCATTTTTAAAAAGATAAATGTACTGAAGTTTAATAATTTTTACCTCAACGGACTCAAAATATTTTTGATAAATAGGCTATAACACCAGGTAGCACCCTTGTGGAAAAGTTTTAATTAATTAAACTGTACCTATAACATCACATTTTGAGTTAATTAAACCGAAGTTGGGATTGCAAATCTGTCTGGCAAACAACGACTGAACACTAGATCATTTCCTTTTTTACGATTTAACCAAATATTTAACATTCCCTTTAGAATTACAGTAGTTATGTGGGCTCTTTATTGTCCAGATGACGGTTTTCGCAAGCCATATGAAATGAAATACCTTTAATTGTTTATACAAAAGTTTAATATATGCACTTCGCCACAAATAATTGGCGACATAATTTAGAACGTCGCAAATGAAAATATGACGCATTCGTGGTCATGATATGACATGTGCACTGTTAATGAAGAATTAAGAAAATATGTTACAAGCCTAGTGATCGTTTTAATGAATGACTTCAATCATTGTATTATTTCTTCGATTACTCCTAAGGAATCACACAAACGCTTGCGAAGTCATGGTCTCGGACGGCTGGAGCGACTATGTATTAATGTAACTCTGCTTTCTTATCATGTAGGTTTGGTTCAAAAACAGACGCGCAAAGTGGAGGAGGCAGAAAAGGTCTTCATCAGAGGAATCAGAGAACTCTCAAAAATGGAACAAATCGACCAAAACTTCTGCTGAAAAAACCGAAGAGAGTAAAAGTGATGTGGACTCGGACAGCTGATAATATAATAAAGCGACCTAACGGGAAAAGTGTATGTACATACAATTGATGTGGACTCGATAACATGCAGGTGCTGTGATGAAACGTGTTGCCACCGTGCACAGTTGTACATATCTACATTATATTATGGATTCTTTGTCCGCTATTTATATTTAATTTAAGGTGTGTTGCGATGTTATGTCTGCCAAAGAATGTGGCGGCTGGCGGATTGACTTGCCTGGATATATCTCAATGTTATACGTGACGATTTTATGGATGTTGAATATTGTATTTCTGGTATTTTATACACATTACATTCCACAGTATGTTAAATGTCCAGAGGCTGAGAACAGCCTCACCACAGAGTTGTGGTGTGGAGGTTTTTTGTCATTTTATTTAGCAAAAATAAGAAAACCTACTTAAAAAGACAACGACTATGGTCTTCAGTAAAGTATAATTGAAACGTCATAAACATTGTGTATGATTTTATTGTTTCCTATATGTTTCTTTGATAGGTTTAAAATTGAATTGTGGAGTCATATATACAAAACCTGTCCCCAATAAACAAATAGGACGATCTCCCGTTAGTGCCGGAAATCGTGAGCTTTCAAAATCATAATTACATATTCAGCAAATGAGGGCTGCAACTATAAGTGCTTAAGCTATGCATCAATTCTTATCACATTGTTAGTCATATTCTACCAAAATGGAAACTTCTTTTGAGACAATTTACTGTATTGTTTTCTATTCTATTATGACTGTATCTGAGCCCCTCCAAGCAAGATATAATGTGTTCTTCCGTGGCCCATGCGACATTCAAGTTTGGGGCAAATAATAATTTGACACTTTAAACAATGTGAAAACCAGTGATCAGGTATTCTTTTTTTAAAGGTCTGCCCCCTTTAGCCTAAAAAATCAAACAATCAAATAATATATACATTTTATAGTTTTCATTTAATTGAATTCTGCTTTCTATTCCCCAGAAGAAACGATCCTCAAAATACAACATTTATGTTTCTAAAAGCCATTAAGTCATTAATGTTGGCTATAAAAAGGCATAACATAGCACACAAATAAACACTTTATGGACCATTGCAGAGCTCAATATAATTGTATAGGTCAGCCCCACGATAATGTTGAGTGCCAAATAGTATTTATATTATACAGCAGTGTCAGGCATGTCAAACAGCAGGCACACGTTCATGTAGGCCTATAGGGTTTTAATTGAATACAATACATTGACAAGCACTTCAGAAAACCAAGCTGATTGGAATCAGAATTCAAGCTGACAAAGGGCGAGACGCGGGTACATCCAGAACACGTTGCCAGCATATAGCAGGGCCATAGAGATAAACAAGCATTCACACTTCAATTTAGATTTGATCAGTCCTTATCTGCATATTTTTGGATTGCGGGAAGAAGCCGTGCCACCTGAAGAAAACCTACGTAGACTTGAGTAAGTAAAAATTTCAAGCAAAAAGTCAAACCAAAATTCCAACAAATTACATAGATATTTGGTTTAGCAAGAATTTTCAGCAATGTATTAAAATATTAAAAATATAATATAATTATAAATATAATCATATAATTACATAAAAAAACTCATGATTTTGGTAAAGAGGATTTTCAACAGACTTACGGTTTACACAATTTGATAACTTCTGTTAAAAAAAATCAGCTTTAACATGAATTATAGGTGATTATGAGGGAGTGTGAGCAGAAGCTGGAACACTTCATCCAATGCATTTGTTTTTGATTTGGTTCAGATATGCAACTTAAGGGGACATATAATGAAAATTCCACCTTTGAAGTACTTCTACACGTTAATTTTGGTATCTGGCATGTCTACCGTCCCCAAAACTCTGGAAAAAAAAGAATTCCCGCGATTTGTTGTGGTTCCTCTATGTCAGAAATGATACGCTAGAGTGCGTCGAATGGGATTACGACCGAGATAAACGTCATAGTCACACCATGCCCATGTAGGGAGTCTGGCTACATGGCCTTGGACGAGCGAGCTAACGCTCCCCTAGCTCCCTAGGGGCTCCTGGGGAGCCCGGCTCCCCGGCTAGCGTTAGTCCGCTGTTGCTAGCCGTCAGACATTTAAGTGGCCACATAAGGAAAGGGACCCCGGGACACCTCTAAACGTTGACTCAATAGTGTGGAAGGATGCTGTTGCTGCGCCAGCTCAAGCTCCCACGGCTCCCACTGCTCCCACTGCGGGGCTGCAGGCTGGGGAACTTGGGCTCTTGCAGCCAGGCTCACTGGGGCTGAGGGGGGCGGGGCACTCAAAACAGTTCAATCTGAGGAGGGCTGTTTTAGACAGGGTAAAAAGGGTGCTGTTTTAAATGATCCTTGTGGTATTTTTGACCAAAATACAGACATTTCATTAGGATCCCAAGGAACCATATCAACTGTGGTAAAATGGGCATAATATGTCCCTTTGAAATGACTTCACTTATTCTTCGCTTTCTATAACTCTATAACACTCTACAACACACCCACTAACCAGAGGGGATACAGCAAACCCATTGAAACACACAAATAATCTTGTATACATTAAAAGAGAACAGGGCAAAAATACTTGCAGTCATGTAAATGTTATCTGTAGTCATTAAATTATTCTTACCCTTAAAGCAAAAGTGTTTTAGTCTCAGAAATGTATATATGAGTTATAGCTCCCTTTTTAGTCTTTTAAATCTTTTAAGAGTTAACCTTTTCTATTTTAATAGGTTACAAACATGTTTCTTTTATTATGATTCTTTATGTTTGTCTTTGTAAACCCTGCTACAAAATTTTATTTTAATACTGTATTTTTCCTTTAACATTAAAACACAATGTTAGGAGTCTTAAGATGGTCCCTGCCTTCTAATTATCGATTACCATTTACCTAGAGTTTGTATATTTTTCTAAGTATTTTCGTCACACTCATTATAAATTTGACCTTCCTTTAATTTGTAACCGCAATTGTTAACATTTTTTTACTTTTATTCATATTTATGAATAGTTTCAGTTTTATAGCAAAATTGTTAATGAAGCTATCTGCCTGCAATATCAATTCCTGCCTCCTGCAATAAGCCTCCTATATGTTTGGTGACTCAAACACTTTCTTCTTTCACTGTACCTTGAATGAATGGAAAAAAAAACAAACACTAACAACTCTTTGAAACAAACACTTTTAGTAGCACTTCAATGGCACTTAATTATAGCACTTTGTAGTTTTGTTTTGTTTTACTTTCTTGATTCTTGTTGTTCTGGGTCAGTAAAACAGATTAAGCTGAGGCCAGATCAGGTGGTCTGAGATTTGGAATCAACACAATCCATGACAACACACCATCGCTATTAATTCCTTGTATATACAGCAGTGATTCATTAAGTGCTTCACAGCACAGCACAAGTGAGATTCAAAAAGTGCACAGCTTGCGTCGTTAATCCTTTTTTTCCAGCAGCAGTCATTTTATTTTTCATAAATTTAATGCAAGTCATTTTTTAAGCTAGTATTTCTTTGACCTTTAAATGCAGTTCCCAGTTCTTGTGAAATCATAGGTGGAGTCCATAAAAAATTATGTATTGTGTTAACTTTAAAAGTAGATTCATTCTTGGTCCTTTTCTAAGCATTCTTAAAAAAAAAACGTTTTATTTTTTCCCCTTCTTTCTGTAAAATGGCAAATTGCTCTTGTGTAGGCTACAAATGAGGATTTAAAGGCCTGATTTATTTACTCCTTTCTACCACATGAATAAATAAATAGTATAAGGGATGCGGTTTGTTTGTGTGGTCGGCAAGTAGATGTCTCTGAATGATGCTGTTATTGTTTAGGGGACTGGAGGGTTTTAGCAATCATGGATTTGACGGCTGGACTGACAGCTCTTGGGTGGATTCCCTGCTCTAAAGATAGACAGGGGTGTTGGCTGCTCTGTGGTCCACATCCAGAAACATTTGAGAGAAAGGCCTCCATCATCACTGCCGGCTCAGCCAGTCATAAATGAAAGCTAAGACAAATAATGCATATTTTTTACAAAATGTAAACTCTCCTATATTATTATCATATTTCACTGAGCTGAAATGTTTTTGTCCATTCCTATCTTTTTTGGCCTCTGGATCTTTCCAGAGAGCCTGAGTGTTGAGGCCAGATTAGGGCTGCACGGATACACTGATACATTGAAATGCATGTACAAACATAGGGTGCAGAGCCATTTAAACTCTAAACATATGGCTGCAGTACATAGAGCTGGTTGTTAACAGCCTCACTAACTTCGGGCTTCCAGGGATTTGTTGGACCAGTGTTTTGATCTATGTGACCTTTTGACAAATTTTACACAAACTATATCTAAAACATTTCATCTAAATTTTACAACACTGAATAACGATTTCATGATAATTCCCCAAAGCTAAATATAAAATATGTATATCTTAATCCTTCTTTTGTTTAAACAGGAACAGAAATACGTCTAAATCCTCTGTTTGTGATGGATGTATTAACATATTATTGAGGATCATCTGAAGGTGACCATAATAATCTTGGAAACAACTTCAAATTGAGGCTATTTAACCAAGTATATTTCACAAACTACCTTTTACGAATTAATCATTGAAATAATAAGACAGCCCCAACACAGTAATGCTTAATTAAGTATATCAAATAAGATTGTGTTTGTTGTCGCAAGTTAGACTTTTATTTCTCTCTCTCTCTCTCTCTCTCTCTCTCTCTCTCTCTCTCTCCATTCTGGAGGTAGCCTATCTTTTTAGTGCCATCATTAACATCATCACATCAAATAAAACTATTATTATTTTCATTCATCCATGAATTCATTCAACAACTAGTTTGACAGCATGGAAATATGACAGTTCCTGGTGTCACTGTCTCTGCTCTCTCTCTTCCCCTTCCCCCTCTCCCTCCTCTCGCCCCACTATCTCTTCTCAGTCCATCCTGTTGAGGCATATGCCCACAACCGACGAGGTTTCTCCCCAATAAGTTTGTTTTCTCCAGATTTACCATGCACTTGCTTATTGTGGGAACTGGGTTTCTCTATAATATTGCATTTTATTGATTAACTTACCATGAGTGTTTCCTTCCATATATTGCAAACTGCTGTTTACTGTTTGACCACCAGGGTCCGAGTTATTCTTTTTTATTGTATTAAGTTTTTAATCTGTATTTTATAAATTCAAGTCAGACTATCCTGACCGCACATATTGAAATATGGAAGTGTAAGGATCTTTTTATTAGTCCAGTTAGTGCCCATAAGAACTTTAAACTACTGCTATGTTCGTTCTGACCAGCCATGTAATTACACCCCTTGTCACCACACAAATCATAGCACACCCGTCAGCAGCCGACTTCAATTACCCGGGGCCCTGGAATCCTCACCCAGCTGGCTTTAAACCACAGAGGAGCCTTAAATCTGAAGAGCTATGATGCAGGTCAAAGCCAATGGCTGCAAGTGTAAACCAATTTCCAAGGTGGAGGATGTGATAGCAAAGGCTGTGACAACCGTGAGATGAGCTGCAACTGCAATAAAATGTCAAGGCACTGCAAAGTCAGAATGCAATACTGACAAAATTACCTACACCAAAATAACTTACACTATTAATTACGTGCATATTTGTTTATGCATATTTACCATCCCTACTTACTGCTTTCCTGTAATTTCTGTGTACTATTAAGGTCAGTTTGCAGAGCATTGACGCTTATTTTATTTTGATATTCCATCACTGCAAACACCATGTCTGCTTTTACTTTTGCCAAAGTGCCATCATGCAAGCAGCATAATACCCATTGACAACATTCACATGTCAGCCATTTCCCTCTGATATCTTGCTCAAGGTGATAAGGTCAAATGCTGTCATGAACAAAATAATGTTGTACAGCTGTGATCCAGGTTAATAAGTTATAACACAGGGAATCTTACAAGCAGCGTGGATGGTTAAAATCTGGATGGTAATGGGACCATGTTTCGAGGTTAAACAACATATTTGATACCTCAATTACAAACATTAATACTGTGAATTTCGAACATCTTGTTTTTAGAAAGTACAAACTACAGCTGAGAGAATGTGTTTTCACGCACAGCAGAGCATCTTTTTATTGATGACTAACTTGGAGAGTTTCATGTCCATACCCACCTTGACATGATGCAAATGTGAATCTGACAATTTAAAACATAATTCCTAGCGAGCCTTAATTATCATCATAAACTGAAGATATAAGACAGTAGTGTTAAATGAGGACATGGCATTTTGCTAACAACCTGCTATTTGGTTTTATTACATACTATTCTATATACAGATGCTACGGTGTGCTCATACAAGGGCAAACAAGACTAACAGTAAGGTAATTGTGTTTTTTTCCCCGATTGGTTAGTGATAGAGAGCAGGTTGAGCACATACTGGGACAAAGGTATGTCCCCTTCAATCTGCTGCAGGGTGAACCTGAGACTGCCGGCACAAGGGAAAGGTTATGGTCTGGAGCTGTGAGGTTATAGGAAGAGAGGGAGTAAGAGAAAGACAGGGAAGGAAAAGTAATACATTTGGTGTTGGAATTTTTTTTCTTTAGAGAATAAATGCTTATTAAATCTAGTATCTGTGCAGTGGACTTGGATGATAATTAAGGCCAGGAATTTGACTCCTTTCCAGGCCATTCTTTTTTAAGCAAAGCCACAGATCAATTTTTGTGATACATTTTTTTAATTTTGTAGGTTAACCTTATTGGTTGATGTAATGGTTACTAGACTAGTTAACAAGTAGGCTGCACAGTAACTCGCTGCCCTCTGCCATATCTTCGGTGACATCATCATTGTCAATTGCCATAAGAATCTCCTTTGTCCTCACAAGTTAAAATGTGATATTTACAGGGCCATGTACTTTGAAATTCTACGTCAGATTGTCCTGATGTTGTCTGGCTGACCTTCTGAGGTGGTGAACTGTTATTGTGAAGAGTTAGGGTGAGTTTCATCAACGTGTGTGGCTGTAGTGTGGCGAGGAGTTTTGATATTTCGGCTGAAAAAACAGGAAGTACTTATTATCTCATCTCATCATCTCATTTTCGTCCGCTTATCCGGGGTCGGGTCGCGGGGGGAGCAGCTCAAGCAGGGGGCCCCAGACTTCCCTTTCCCAAGCCACATTGACCAACTCTGACGGGGGGATCCCGAGGCGTTCCCAGGCCAGTGTTGAGATATAATCTCTCCACCTAGTCCTGGGTCTTCCCCGAGGTCTCCTCCCCACTGGACGTGCCTGAAACACCTCCCAAGGAAGGCACCCAGTAGGCATCCTTACCAGATGCCCGAACCACCTCAGCTGACTCCTTTCTAAGTAAAGGAGCAGCGGCTCTAATCCGAGCTCCTCACGGATGGCTGAGCTTCTG
>CM028869.1:772432-794897 GCA_016801935.1 Platichthys stellatus
CAGGTACACTTAGGAGCACCCTTATGTTCGAACATGGTGTTTGTTATGGCTAATCCATGACTAGCACAGAAGTCCAATAACAAACGACCGCTCGGGTTTAGATCAGGGAGGCCGTTCCTCCCCACCACGCCTCTCCAGGTGTCTCCATCGTTGCCCACGTGGGCGTTGAAGTCACCCAGCAGAACTACGGAGTCCCCTACTGGAGCCCCATACAGGACTCCATTCAGGGTCTCCAAGAAGGCCGAGTACTCTGAGCTGCTGTTTGGTGCATACGCACAAACAACAGTCAGAGTTTTCCCCCTACAACCCTTAGGCGCAGGGAGGCGACCCTCTCGCCTCCCGGGGTAAACTCCAACACCGCGGCGCTCAGCCGGGGATTTATGAGTATCCCCACACCCGCCCGGCGCCTCACGCCCTTGGCAACTCCGGAGAAGAATAGAGTCCAACCCTTATCCAGGAGTACGGTACCAGAAATGAGACTGTGCGTGGAGGTAAGCCCCACCAGATCTAACTGATAGCGCTCCACCTCCCTCACAAGCTCCGGTACCTTTCCCCACAGCGAGGTGACGTTCCACGTCCCCAGAGCCAGCTTCTGCCGCCCGGGTCTGGTCCGTCGAGACCCCTGCCCTTCGCTGCCACCCATGTGGCTGCGCACCCGACCCCAACGGGTCTTCCCACAGGTGGTGGGCCCATGAGATGAAGAGAGGGGGGGTGCCACGTAGTTTGTTCGGGCTATGCCCGACCGGGCTCCGTGGCAAACCCGGCCACCAGGCGCTCGCCATCGAGCCCTCCGTCTGGGCCTAGCTCCAGACGGGGGCCCCGGGCTTCCTCCGGGCCGGGTCCCATCTCCTCTTTTTCCGATATTCATTGAGGCTTTTTGAAACATTCTTAGTCTGGCCCCTCACCTGAGACCACTCTGCCATCAGAGACCCTACCAGGAGCACAAGGCTCCAGACAACACAGCCCTCAGGTTCACAGGGACACGCAAACCTCTCCACCACGATAAGGTGACGGTTCCAGGAGAGGGTACTTATTATGTCCATGTATATTGTCCAATGCGAAAATTATCCCACCCTAATTAAATACATATAATAATATTCAAAAGTGATCATAGTGCCACCTAGCTGTAACAGGAAATGTTTTACATTTTGGTGTCCTGCGACTGGCCCCTTAAGCATTTGAAATTTGGCCAGGAAAGCCTAAAGGAGTTGGGGATCCCACTCAATGAGAGTTGTGAGTTTTCGGGATTAGGTCAACGCCCCTTCATATTCCTGTATAGCTGCATAAGCTGCTATCCTCTCCTGAGCCCCCATGCTTCGCCCTGACCGTCCTCCGGGCTGTCTGCCTGAGCCTTCCGGCTTTGCCCCTGACCGGCCTCCTGGCCGTCCGCCTGAGCCTGCGTACTCTGCCCCTGACCGGCCTCCGTGCCGGCCGCTCCAGCCCCTGTGCTCCGTCCCGGATTCCCTTCTCCGGATCCCCTCCTCCGGATCCCCCTCCTCTCTCCCTGCTCAGTTTTTGTTTCGGTCCATCAGGAATCCGGCCCTTGAGGGGGGGGGGATTCTGTCATGGTTTGAAAACTCAACTTGTGAGTTTTTATCAGGGGCGTGTCCATGGCATGTTGGTTAAATTTGATGTCTCACCATGCAAGTTCAAGTGGCTGTAACTTCAATTTTTTGCTCCAATCACTGTCAAACTTCATATGTGTTATAAAGGTCCCCACTGAAATGTCTTTAGGTAAATATACTGTTTGCAGCGCCCTCTAGCTGAGACAGCTCCCCCTCTCCTCCCCATCCCTATCTCTCTTCTCTCCCCTCTTTCCATCCACTGCTCCTTTTCCCCCTTTTTCTCCCCTTACCCCAACCGGTTGGGGCATTGTTGGCACATTGAGTCTGGTTCTGCTAAATGTTTTTTTCTTTCAGATAATGAGCAATTTTTTTTTTCTCTACAGTCGCCAAAGTGCTCGCTCATTGTGGGAGCTGTTGGGTTTCTCCATAATTTTAAAGGTCTTGACTGTTGAGAAAATGTTTACCATACTCCTGTATATGCCACTGTATATTATGTTTATTGTATATTATACTATATCTGTACAGGGGAATCATGCCTGTCTAATTCCAAAGATACTCCCTTCTCTTTCTCTCCAAGCAGTGCCTAAGGTCAGGTTCAGGGGCGACTACTGGCATAGGCGACATAGGCGGTTGCCTAGGGCGCAAAATGCCGAGAGGGCGCCACAAGAGGCTCATTTATCATGACATGATACATGCAATGTTAACCTATACAGTAACGTCACACCATCGTCCTCGCCAAATCTGAAATCTCGCCTAGGACTCCGGCATTGCCAGGGCCGGCCCTGGTCAGGTTTTAGATAAAGGGCCAACTAGAAGTACCTTGTGGTGTCTACACTAAGGGACTTTCCCATCTAACTCAGATGCTCCAGATAGAGAGGCACCAACTTCAAGTATTTTCTAAATTACACTAGTGGCAAGACCTAAAGCCACAAAGTGATTTAGGAATGCATACGTTATGCTCAACTATCCAATAGGATGCAAACACCTACATGTATCATAGAGGGTCACAGCAATTCTTGCCATTCATGAATATGCTTTTAGAAGAGGTGATGCAAGTATATGAAGATATAGGGGAGGCTGTGGGACATCTTCAGACTTGGGGATGACAATTGCTCATGTTGATCTGTTGACGTTTGTATATTGTTTCACCCTCTGGACTCCTTGATTCATCAAGTCTACATTAAACTCTTCTGAATAAGAAATCATCTACTGCCTGAGTTCTCCTTTCAGCAGCTTCCCGAAAACTTCCAGAACTTTGATAGAGATAATGTATATTATGATTTGTCGCTGTACAAATAAAGTTGAATTGGATTGAAATGTAAGTCATCCAAGAAATCACAACAGCCAACCATATTAGCTGTAGTTTACCATGCTCCTGGGGTTTATTCTGAATTTGTATCAAACCTAGTCCTAAAATCAGATAAAGGTATTATTGTCTGTAAATTTAATAATCATGTTGACAATAATAATGATAATCGATAACTTGTATCTTAGATCCCATTCATACAAAGTTACTTAAAAATAAATTCTGCCCCTTATTAATAGCTTTTTACTGAATGCAATCAATCTATCATTATCATCAGGATACCTACCACAGTCCTTTTTAGCTAGTTGTAATTAAACCCCTTCTCAAAAACCGACTCTGAATGTGGAGTGTTTAGCCTACGACAATCAACATCCAACCTCCCCTTCCTGTTTAAAATTATTACTATTGCTAATTTAATTCAGTTACTGTTATTTGAAATGAATGATTTAAATATTTTGGCAAAATGGCTGCCTTAATGAGTATTCTAAGCTTCAATTCATTCATCAGAATCAGAATCAGAATTCTTTTTATTGCCAAGTATGATTGCACATACAGGAAATTGCCTTGGTGTCGTTCATTGGTGCACTGAACATAAAACAACAATATAAAAACAACATATACACATAAAACAACAATATAAAAACAACATATACACATAAAACAACAATATAAAAATAGCAATATAAAAACCACATATACACATAAAACAACAATATAGAAACAACAATATAAAAACAACATATACACATAAAGCAACAATATAAAAACAGCAATATAAAAACAACATATACACATAAAACAACAATATAGAAACAACAATATAGAAACAACAATATAAGAGCAACAATATAAAAACAACATAAAACAACAATATGGAACAAAATGGAACAAAATGTATACAGTACCAGAGTTATGGGCACGTGCGGTGCTAAGAGATTGGTGATAGTGCCACTAATATATCAAGTATAAATTGGGGGGGGGGGGGGGACAGAGTCAGTGTGATGCAGGGGGCTTGTTTGTGAGCCCAACTGCGATAGGGAAAAAACTGTTCAGATGGCACAAGGTCTTAGTCCTGTCTGTGGACTTCCATCCGGAAATCAAATAACTGAGTTTATTGAGGTTATTATTGAGGTTATTAAAATTATATGACATTATGTGATGTTATTATATTATTGTAGTTTTTTGAGGGGTGGGGCAAACAAACTGAAAACAGACTCAACAACCAGACTCAACAAAAACAACACAACACACAGTATGCCAGTACTGTAGACTGCATCAAGCTGCTGTGAAATACTAAGCATCATTGTGTCTTAAAGACTGAGACATTTTAGGTCTCACGCCCCTGTCATTGTCCACATTACCTCTGTGCCAATACTTTGATACAGCAAACAGAGGAAGCAATGAAAGCCATTACTTAAACCACATCCAGTTCGACCACCACACCAACTCTGCTTCTCATAACAAGAGCGGAGCGGGTGCAGTGCCCCGTATTTAGCAGTAGCCACTGTTTTAGTTATTAATGGAGTTGTGCTAAGTGGAGGAATATTGCTACATAGTTAGGTTTATGCATCGGTGTTAAGGATTGGTGGGGGAGTTGTCGGTGCATATGCCCTGCTGACCTGCAGTTGAAGGTTTGCCCTAAATTCAAGCCCACCCTCGAGGGATTTCTGGGTAATAGCTGTTGCTTGCCTCTGTCACAGACATTAACCAGAAATCCCTCACCACAGCACCACCTGAAACTTCCAGCAGGCAGCATACTTGCAATGTCAACCTATCCTCCCCCACTGCCTACATCCAATAGGCAGGAACTCACAATGGATTGCTTGTTTTTGACCCCTGAGTGCCCCCCCTTTCCTCCTCCACCTTGTTTCTAAGTTGCTGAGAGCGAGGAGTAAATAAAAGAGTGTGGATTAATGATCGAATGATTTGAATGCTGTGTTCTTCTAAAGACCAGTGCAAAAAATGTTCCCTATTCACTCAAAGGATAAATCCAGATTAAGGTCTGTATTAACAATAGAAATGTGCTCCTTAGAGGGAAAAAATAACAAAAACAAAATCCTCAGTGGAAAGGAGTATTCAAGAAATTACACAATATCCCTTCTTTCTAGTATCTGTTAAATGGAGTACTTTCACACACAGAAGATGAAAAATTGATAAATAACGAAATCCACTGAAGATTAAGTAATATTGCATATCAATATTGCATACAATTTTTAAATATTTTTTTTCATCTGACTTGCGAGTCAGATCAAGTTCAAATTTAAGTGGGATTTTAATCCTTTTTTTCCTATGAACTGATCAGTGAACTTCATTTTGGACATTGGATCATACAATTTTACTCAAGGATTGGAAACAGTTGTCATGGATAACCAGAGGTGTCAAGTAACTAGAAATTCCTGCATTAAAATAATGTATCATGACAGTTTGGATGATTTGAAATGGTCATTTATTATCACACTAACATTAAATTTTCCCGGCAAACAATGACGCTGCACTGAACTGTAGGTAAAGTACAAAAAAGTTAAGATAACTTCTATAACTGTCTAGCAGAGTCGATCAGGCTGAGACTCCCCTCAGTTAAGTTATTCAATTTAAGATAATCAGCCTTTAAACATTAATTGAAACACAAATAGTTTTTCACCTTAATAATGTATAAAGCCTGCTAGCATACCATTAACATATCATGTCACTCTACTAACACATTACACAACAGAAAACTTTTCAATAACATTTTAGCCAAATATTGGCGACACAGTTCCATCCACGGGGGACTTTAATCTCTGCAGCTTGAAGGTACATTTACCCTTGTACCAGCAGTATGTCACTTGCAACAAACTTTCTCTAGACTATTGCTATGGAACGGCACTGTTTGGTCTGGGATTACAGCGTGAATAGGCTAAAGGTGCGACCACTGCTGCAATTGAGGCCTTTCAGGAATTTCAGAACTGCACGGACTAGGATGTCATCATAGATGGGACTGATAAGATCAATGACGCAGCACTTGCTATTATATGTAAAGTTTAGTTTGGTAGAGATTATCCCCAAAAATCCATCAAGGACTTCCCCCTATCCAACAATAAACCCAGGCTGACTGCATGGTTAAAGCAACTTCTCAACCAGAAAAAGCGCTTGTTCTAGTCAGCTGCAAGCAGAGAGGAAATGAGGTCAGTGCAGAAAAAAATTAAAGACAAGATTATTGAATGTAAGGCAGCATATAAAAACTAATTTTAAGTTTTTTTTTTAATGATACTAGAGGAGCATGGCAGGGTCTTCAAACGATTACAGGATATAAGCCCAAGAGTCATTGTGTGACAGTTCATAATGAACTTGATATTTCAAATAATTAAAATATGTTTTCTACTGTAGATTTAATACATGGGACTTTAAATTGAAAAGGCTACGGCTATTACGAGAGTAAAAACGATGGTGGATTAAGATATTTGATCTGATATTGTTCCAGCTGTCATTAGACACCGGGGTAGTCCCCAGTCTGTAGAAAGGTTCCATGATTGTGCCGGTGCCCAAAAAACATACCCAGATAACTTAACAACCTGCGCCCAGTTGCCCTAACATCTGTAGCGATCAAAGTTTTTGAAAATATTGTGGTAAAACAACTCCTCACCGAGGTTTCACCTCTTCTAGATCCTGGCCAGTGTGCCTAACGTGAACACACAGGTGTTGAAGACGCACTGCTGACCATGATTGACAACATTTATGAGCCTTGAACTGGCGCACAGCCTGGTCAAAATTGGGTTTTGGTCAGTCACACAATAAGGGGCAGTGATAATAATAATTATAATATTAATAATATGGTCCCCACTGCCACCATTACCAAAATATTTGTTCCGCCAAGGAAACACCACTTTTTCAGAAACACTTTCATACATATATATTCATAAATAATTATGGTCATGACAAAAAGGTTAACATATATCAGGACTTCTATGTTTATTTCTGTGTCAGAGAGATATACCTGTAGAATTTTCTTAGAGTTGAGGGCAGTATTTCTATGTCATATAAAGCTTCTCTTGAATTTCTGCTTCCCTCAGAAACAGCTGTATCTGCTTATGGCTGACATGGTGGGAGTAGAACCTAATAGACTGTTGCAGAAGATTTGCTTATCAAGTTGCCAACTACTGCATTAAACAGTGAGTGGACTGTTGTACACTGCTGAGAAGAGAGGATGGCATGCATCTAGAATGAAAGTTAGACATAGCAGATATATGGGTTTAAGTGATTGCAGAATGTTTTAATGTGCTGATTCTGCCCTCTTGTGGCATAAAGCTATAATCAAGTTAAGGGGTTGTGAGTTATGTGAAATACAAATATTTATGTTTGTATTACACCACGGCCCAAAATGTAAGTAATATAGAAGACAAGACACAATGGTGCCGTTAAAGTGGTAAAGCTGGTAACGTTTGGTTTCTCTCTCCCTCTCTTTCTCTCATTTTCATTGATTACTTCTATAGGTAGACGAACACCTCACTTTTCATCATCATTATTATTAAACTAGCGCAAACATAAATTTAAATAACCAACATAAATTCATTTTGGCAGCTCGTCTTTGTCCAGTCTCTTTCACCTGCTTCCATGTGTCTCTCTTGATGGAGGCTCTCCTGTTGCCTTTTTAATCCAGGGAGAGTTATTATGGTAAGATTCCAAATCACATAATATTTTATATTAATATAATGTAGTGTGTCAGAAATTTTAAATACATGATAAGACTCAATCCCAGAAATAGTGACCCATCTTTGGGTTTTACACACTGGTTGTGTTAAATGTGTCAAATGTTTAATGCATTTCCAGCTTTTAGTTTAAATGTTCTGTCAAATTTTAGCCTGTTAATTCTGAATAACTAGCTGATATTCTGACTCTGAGATGGGAAATGCCCAGCAGAGCACACAGTGCACACCTTTGCACAGTGCGTGCTGTGGGAGCACTGTGCACCAAACCCGTCCCAAAGCAGTTAAAGTATGCTGCAAATGGCTCTTATTCCTAAAGAAAATTGAGTCCCCTTTTCATCCAGTTTTCCGTGCATGTCTGAAAGCAGGTTTGGATATCTGTAAACTAACCTGACCCCAGGAAGACTGAATAGTTGACAGTTACCCTCTCTGCTAATCTTGGGCTGCTAAATGAGAAGTTGGAAGTGAGAGCTTATTTGTTGATTGTTGTAATGATCTGACGGCATATTTTCACTCAGTTTCTAAAGGTTCACCTAATCAACATGATCACACAATTTTTCTGGCAGCTTTCACCACAATGGCTGTGACAAAACAAAAGTGGTTGGGCTACAACCAGTATGCAGCTTTGGACAAAAGGCCTAGCTTACTTGGTTTGCTCAGTAGCTCCATTATCATTACAACATGATGCATGATTTACATAGATGTAGCATGTGTTGATATAACCTTTATTTGTCACAATAAGCAAGTCTTTTGCTACATACACCACTTACTTTAGCGACAGTAATAACATTTACAGATGAGTTTTTTTCATGAGCCAATGCTCCTATTAGGAGCATTGGCCACTAAAGCTATGTTACAAGAAGTGTAGCCCTAAGCAGAAGCCTCTGTCTCACTAGTTCTAATAAATTAGACCATTTGAAAAACAAGGAGGTAACACCAGCAACCATAGTTCAATTCTTTCCTGCAGGCAATGTAGATAATATGAAAAACTGCTAGCTAAGGTAACAAAAACTCATTAAAATGTATATCGAGTTTGTGTGTTTGACATGCAAAGCCACATCCTTTCACCGTTGACTAGTGAGATGGTGTTCAGACAAAACACTGAGATTTGTACATCATTTTTTGGAGTAATAGTTGCAGTCCTACAAGCTTCCCTGCACTTGTAAAAAAAACCTACAGAAACTGTGTCTTCCCCCAACCACTAAAATGTATCAAATCAAAAGTGAAAAGGAGGGGAGTAATACATAGCGAAGGGGAGGCAGGGATAGTACCAAGTGAGTGATTCCTCTCTCTGGATGGACAAAAAATGGATGCTGTGTCTTTCATCTGAAAACTCAGATTGATGAGGCTACATTGGGAATCTTTGGCTACGGGCCTCAGGGTTTAGACTCGATCTGATGTGTTCCCTGAGCCCTCCCAGAAACCTGAGAGGTCAGTTTGGATTGCTTATGGAGGTGTTCCATTTAAAATGTCAAAACAATTTTTATCTTACCTAAAGGAGGTCTGTTTTGGAAGTCCTCCTATACCCACAATGCGTTCCTGAAATGTGACACTGGTGAACCCGCAGTAACCTGGTAAACAGTCTGTTAGGACCTGCACTGGGCCTCACGCTGCCGATTGCGAACAAGAAGGAACAGATTATACTTGGATCGTAAACACTGGAGACCGTCCCAATGCATGTTACACATTTTCTAGAGTCATTACAATCACAGCTACTCAATCAATTCTATCTGTGTCCTTGCAATAATCTGGCTCTGGTATCTGTAGCAGGGGGTAACAATTTATGTGAAACCATATGTAATATAATCAAAAAGTCAGTGCTGTGTTTTATACAACCAATCAGAGCCAATCAGTGTGAGCCCAATGTGTGATGGGATGATGGAAAAGGGGGCTAAGGGGTGGCTGGGGCCCTGGCTGAGTGTGTTACTCATCAGTCACCAAGACCCAGCTCTCTGTTTGGATTGCTATGTTTGGATAAAGCAGATTGGTTTGCACTTAACCTTGTAATATATGCAAAACTATCCTCCTGATAATACTCTTTAAGCCTCGCCAGTCACCACTGAGGCAGATACTATAAACGGGGTACGGCTTGGAGGAAAATGGCATGAATTTAATTTTGACATGGTGGCCAAGGGCGGCACATATGTCTCCATAGCTCCCCCACCCCCTAGCCTTAAATTTGCACAAATAGACACACATGAATAAACACACACACACACCTCACCTCCTATTTATATGGTTGAATGGGAAATAATACCAAAACAGCATTTTTTTCCCCCCAATAATATAGTCTCAATGCTCAAAGTTAAGTCAAGATTTTGCTTATAATGTTAAAAGGTAAGAGGTTGTGTACTTTTACACTCCTTTGCTTAAAAGGCTTTAGAAACATTTTGTTTCTGAGAATGAGTGAAGAAGATGGACATTATTATCATGTCTGTGTCTGCTACTGCTGTAAGCTTAACTCTCAGTAGCAGGCGTTAACAGATAGCTTTGTTCATAGTTACACAAAATAAAAGTTATTTGATTCTGTAGACAAACAAAATAATTTGTTTTTGTTATTTTAGGTTTAGTCACGTACTGGAACATCTGTAATGGACAAAAGTTAATCAAGCCACCCAGTACTTCATTGCTGTGTCGGATTTTTAAACTGTTACACAACATTTATTGTTGCTCTCTTGTGCTCCTTTGCCTCCTAAAATAATGGTACATGTAATAATAACCTTTAACTGCCAGCCCCTCCAGCGGTTTCCGAGCAGTTGCATGTGACTATACACAACAAGAAGCATAGCCCTAAACCTTTAAAATGTCCTGTTGCACCGCCAACCCTAATAAAAGTTCCCTTCTCAGTAACACACCCATAGAGAAACAAATTCTGTTCATTGGTGTGAGGTTCATGATACTGGCAACCTGGGTTAAAAGAATGCTTGGGGCCACAGTAGGCAACATAATCATATTTAAAACTGTTGCTAAGTATAAACGTATGGTAAAATTGTAATCCTGCAATAACGAAATCTCACATGAGGCAAAATGCCTAAAAATGTCCCACTCTTATGGTAAAGTGATCTGCAATACTTGGGACACTTGTAGGAACTTATCATTATAGCAAAATGCCTAGAAATGTCCCACACTTTTGGTTAGGCATGAACAATACGTGGGACACTTGTATGCACTTAACATTACAGCAAAATGTCTAGAAATGTCCCGACGAATCAGAATGAGCCGGATACTTTTAGACACTTATAATTATAGAAAAATGCCCAGAAACCTCATACACTATTGGCTCGGGAAGTGCAATAGTTTGGACACTTCTAGGCACTTTACATTATAGCAAAATGGCTAGAAATATTCCAACCAATCAGAATGAGCCTGACACTTCTAGTCAATTATCATCGGGGGAAAATTACTGAAATGTCCCGCTCTTGTGGTTAGGATTCTGCAACACTTGTAAGGCAATTAACATTTTCGAAAAATGCCTAGAAATGTCCCACATTTGTAATTTGGGAAGTGCAATACTTAGGACATTTGTAGGCAATTAACATTTAAGAAAAATGCATTGAAATATCCAACACTTGTGGTCTGGGGAGTGCAATACTTGGGACAGTTCTAGGAACTTTAAATTGTGGCAAAATGCCTAGAAACCTCCCATACTTGTGGTTTGGGAAGTGCAATTCTTTAGAAACTTCTAGGCACTTTACATTATGGCAAAATGCCTAGAAATGGTCAGACCAATCTGAATGAGCCAAACACTTGGAGTCACTTATCATCGGGGCAAAATGACTAGAAATGTCCCGACCAATCAGAATGAGCCGGACACCTTATGGCACTTATCATTGGGACAAAATGCCTGGAAATGTCCCACTCTTGTAATTAGGAATCTGCAATACTTGGGACACTTCTAGTCACTTATCATAGTAGCAAAATGCCAAGAAATGTCCCGACCAATCACAATGAGCCGGACACCTCTAGGCACTTATCATTAGGACAAAATGCCTGGAAATATCCCACTCTTGTGGTTAGGAATCTGCAATACTTGGGACACTTGAAGGAAATTAACATTATCGAAAAATTCCTAGAAATGTCCCACATTTGTAATTCGGGAAGTGCAATACTTAGGACACTTGTCGGCAATTAACATTACAGCAAAAATGCCTAGAAATGTCCCTACCAATCAGAATGAGTCGGACACTTCTAGGCACTTATCATTGAAGCAATTCCTAGAAATGTCCCACTCTTGTGGTTAGGGATGTAGAATACGTCTGACACTTGTAGGTCCTTAAAAAATTTCAAAAAAATGCCTAGAAATGACCCGACCAATCAGATTGAGCCGGACACTTCTAGGCACTTATCATTTTGGCAAAATGCCAAGATATGTCCGACTCTTGGTGTTAGGAAAGTTTAATACGGGGGACACATGTAGGCTCTAAACTTTATCTAAAAAATGCTAAGAATTGACCTGACCAATCAGAATGAGCCGGACACTTCTAGGCACTTCAAATTATAGAAAAATGCCTACAAAACTCCTGCACTTGTGGTTCAGGAAATGCAATACTTTGGACTTTTCTTAGCACTTTACATTATAGCAAATTAAATAGAAATATTCCTTCTAATCAGAAGGAACTGGACACTTCTAGGCTCTTATCATTGATGCAAAATGACTTGAATTGTCCCACTCTTGTAGTTAGGGATGTTCAATACTTGGGACACTTCTAGGCACTTATCATAGCAAAATGCCAAGTAATGCCCCGACCAATCAGAATGAGCTGGCACTTCTAGGCAATTATCATCGGGACAAAATGCATAGAATAGTCCCACTCTTGGCGTTAGGGAAGAAGAATACGTGGGACACTTGTAGGCACTTTAAATTAAAGTACATTTGTAGAAACTTATCATTAGAGCAAAATGCCTTGAATTGGCCCACACTTTTTAGGGATGTACACTTGTAGGCCCTTAAGATTATCTAAAAAATGCCTAGAAATGTCCCGACCTGAGGACTTCCGGGATGCAGCATGCAGGGTAGACGTGTGCGCAGCTCACTCCCACATCGAAACTTTTCAATCTACCTTTTGAGGCTAGTCTGTTCTCAGAATATTCTTTTGCAATAAGTGCTAGAAATAGTGTTGACTATACAGGCAATTTCACAATGCCCAAACCTAAGGGTAAAGTGGATACAAGTAAAGGAGGCGACCTGCTCTATAATGGCCACAAGATTCGCCTTTATGATGACCACAGCCGGACCTGTTGAAACAGCGCACCAAGTTCAAAACCTGCATGGCTGAGCTCTACCAGCGGGACTACAAGCCGTCTCTTCTCTATCCTGCCAAGCTACGCGTTACTCTGCCTAATGGAGAGAGAGCATGGCTCCCGACTGTTGCAGAAGCTACCAAATTTGTCCGTGGTTTGCAGGTGGATAAACAACGCGTGAGCGACTGAACTTTGCATTCACTGAGCTTTAGTGCCCTTTTTTTCTGTGTGTATCTGTCGGCGCTGGTCGGCGCGTGTGTTTTGTTTATCTAGTTAGCCAGGCGGGCTAGCGCTAGCTTGGCGCTCCTGGTCTATTAACGGCAAGGCTATTTTTTTTTGATTTGCGTAGCCTGCTGTGCCATTGTACAGCGCCTGTTTTGTTTCCTTCCTGCTTTATGCGGGGTTCGCTGTTTGGAGTCTCTGACAGTGTTTTATGCTTGGCTGGCGCTCAATTGCTAAATATAAGCCTGTTTATGCCTGTTTTTTTTAATCAATATACCTCCATTATTGTGGGAGCAGCGCGTTGACGCTAGGAAATGTGGAAAGTGTGCTGATCAGAGAATCAGAGTTCTCCATGTTGCTGCATGTCAATGCAGTAGCTGGAGTTATGGGGAGGGGGGGGTGGGGTGGGGTTTCGGGTTGATTTAATCTCAGTTATTTTCTATGTGTATTCTTTTTTATCCTGCGCGCATGCTGCTCTTAAAACTTTATGTGTCCAACCTAGCCAAGTGCTTCACCTTTTATCTCTGGTGCTGGAATGGGAACAGGCGTTTTTTCTGGCAGACAAATAAATGATTGCTATTCGCACAAACCCCCATAAATACCCTTCACATGATGGCTAACACAAATACCCTGCGTACACTGGGTGGCGCTTTAAGATTTGTTAGTTGGAATGTTAAGACTAAGAACTCCCCTGTCAAACGTAACAAAGTGTTTAACCATCTTACACATTTAAACACTAAAATAGCCTTTTTACAAGAAACTCACCTTCTGCCTTCAGATCACCTTAAACTTCGGAGGGGGTGGGTGTGCCAAATCTTTCACTCCTCTTTTTCAAGTAAAGCCAGGGGGGTTGCAATTCTTATACACAAATCAGTGCCATTCTCCGTGAACAAAGTGGTGTCTGACATAAATGGGCGCTATGTCATCATCACAGGCAAAATAGGAGGTCATAACCTGATTTTGCTGGGATAATGCTAACTTTTTTCAAAAACTTTTTTTCTGTCTCTCTGACTTGAACTCCCACCAACTTATTCTTGCTGGTGATTTCAATTGCTGTCTTAACCCTTCACTAGATCGATCATCCAGAAAGCCCTCTGGTCTATCTAAATCATCCTAAGTAATTCAGATGTTTATGGAGCAATATGCAGTCGCAGATGCCTGGCGCTTTCTCAATCCTAGTACTAAACAGTTTTCTTTCTTTTCTCCTGTCCATGGCACATTCTCCCGTATTGATTACTTTCTCATTGATAGCAAACTCCTACCATCTGTTAGTTCATGCTCCTACAATTCTATTGTGATATCTGACCATGCAACAGTGGTTGTTGACATCTCTCTTCCTGGTAGATCTATGAAACGCTCTCCATGGCGCTTTAATTCTATATTGCTTTCTGACCCAAACTTTGTATAGACTATTAAGAACTGCATTGATCTTTATATCTCTACCAATGTTAACCCAGATTCATCGGCAACAGCCATCTGGGAGGCATGCAAAGCTTACCTGAGAGGAGAGATAATATCTTACTCATCTTATCAGACAAAGATCACCTCAGAGAAAAGTGCTAGCCTTGCTAGAGATATATCAGAACTTCAGTCTAAATGTGTGGACTCACCCAATGCAAATCTTTCAAAAGAATTACTTGCGAAAAAACCTGAATTTGATCTCCTGACTTCCAACGAAGCTGCAGAGTCACTGTTGAAATCACGTCATATATATTACGAGTTTGGAGATAAACCTAGTAAACTGCTTGCACATCAAGTCCGACAAGCATCTTCATCTCAACATATAACCCAGATCAGTTCTACCGTGGGACAACTATTGACCCACTGGTGATTAATAACCATTTCAGAGACTTCTATACCAAATATACACCTTATACACCATTATACACCACATATGACGTTTTTTTTTAACTCTTTAGAGATTCCCTCCATTGACAGTGCAACATCATCTAGGCTGGATGAACCCTTTTCGATTGGTGAACTCAGTAGTGTTTTAATGCATCAGCATTAAAACACTACTGAGTCGTTTATTTGATATTGTTTATGCACCGACACTCTCCAACACCCCTGAGGTGGTTATCTCCATGGATGCTGAGAAGGCATTTGACCGTGTAGAATGGTCCTACCTGTTCTCTTTGTTAAAAGTTTTGGTTTTGGTAAGACCTTCATATCATGGATTAGGCTTTTGTATACGTCCCCCCAAGCTTGTGTTTGCACAAACAATAACTATTCTGACTACTTCCCCTTCAAGCTTGGGACCCGTCAGGGGTGTCCACTATCTCCACTCTTGTTCGCCATTGCCATTGAACCATTGGCGGTGGCCCTAAGGTCAAGTCAGATACCAGGTATTTTAAGGGGTGGCGTCGAACATAAAGTGTCCCTGTATACGGATGACCTCTTACTCTTCGTTTCTGACTTAGATAGAGCTTTCCCTATTGTCTTAAACTTACTGGAGGAGTTTGGTCAAATTTCAGGCTACAAACAAAATGTCCATAAAAGTGAATTAATGCCGATCAATGCTGCAGCCATGGCATATCCATTGTCTGACTTATCTTTCAAAACATCTATTGATCTACTGATAGGTCGGGATATTTATTGGCATTTTGCTACTATGGATAGTGACTAAAAGTGTTCCAAGTATTGTATTTCCGTAACCACTAACTCCGGGTTCACACCGGACGCGGAAGCGACGCGGAAGCGACGCGGAAGCGAGGCGTAAGCGCTAATCCCTAGAGCGCCGCTGTTATCAGCCTGCAGTATAAACGGCATTTAATAATTTTTTTCAAGCACATACTTACTTGTTGGTCCAAAAGTAACTGCAACAGCGTCCCAACATGTGTCCTTTTTAGTCTTGTCTTTATACAACATGTTCCGAGGATCATACAACTCACTGTACTTCTCCACTTCAATTATTAATTTAATGTCATACATGTTGAAGAACTTCTCAGCTGTTTGCTCCGTTAAATGTCGGGTGTCGAGGGTAAATTACGTATTCTCCACTCAAACCTATGTGGAGAATACGTAGCCCCCCCTCTCTCTCTCTTTTTATCTTTATGACTGCTTGTGTGGCTGTAGTGGATGGGCAGAGGGGGACATTTAATAATGTTGTCGGTAAAAATGGTAAAATTAAAACTCCTGGACAACAGAAGGTGAATACAAAGTGTGGGGTGCATATTTGATCATTAATCTCACATAAAATATGTCGTCAATATCCTTTAAAATCATTTTTCAGTGTGTTTCCTGTCGCGATACGCTCGCGTCAAGCGGAAGAAATTGACTCGACGCCGAAACGATCGCTGCACGGCGCGAGGCAGCCGCGGCGCAACGCTACGCTTCAGCGTCCGGTGTGTTCAGCACAACGATTTAACATGGGAGTGGATGGGAGCCAGAGGATTGGCGCTGCGCTTACACCTCGCTTCGGCGTCACTTCCGCGTCCGGTGTGAACCCGGCGTAATGTGGGACATTTCAAGGTATTTTGCTTTAATGTAAAGTGCCTACAAGTGTCCCTTGTATTGTAGTTCCCTGACTAAACATGTGGGACATTTCTAGGCAGCAGCAGGATGAGTTTCAAATTCATCTATCAAACGTCCTCTTTAAGTGGTCTCATGATAGGGAAACAGTCAATAAAATTTTGCAATAATTTTGTCCTATGCCTATTCATTTACCATGCCTATTGTGATGGAAATCTCGAAATACAAGAGGATGGAACACAATCTTTTTTTCTTCTGAATTGTGTATTTAAAACAAAGTTTTTAAAGTTCTGGAGTCCCGAATGAAAAAGGTGCAATTGTGTGGTTTCTCCTGTCTTATTGCATTTTTTATAATGATAAGTTCTGTAAGGGAAATGTAACATGTGACATACTTTGATTGATCATGATTGAAATCTCTAACAAATGCAACTTTGATCATGCTGTTTTCCCGTCCTACTGAATGTATATTGGCCTGATTGCTCTAGACGCTGGAACCTAATTATCTCTAGACAATGTAACTTTGATCATGCTGTCCTTTACTACTAAATGCATATTGGCCTGATTGCTTTAACTAGGCATTGTTGTATTCATGTGATCAGAGGATCTCATCCATCGATGTTTAACCACCCCCTCCCGAGTGGGAGGGCTTAGCCAAATGTATAAAAACAAACGCCGTTTCCTATCTGGGTGCATATTACAAACTCAACTCTGTTGTATGCATCATGCTCTGAGCATTAAAACTAAATAAATTAGATAGCATTGATAATGTGTGATTCAGAATTTTTAAATGTAACAGATAACAAGTAGTGAGCAGGGGTGCAATAGGGGGGGATGGGAAACTAATCACTGTCTTTCAGCTCCCATATTCACACAGAACTGGATCTCCTCCCTGCCTCAGCCGCTCATCAAGCCACCTGAACCAACAGCCTGCTATCTCATACCGAGACCTCCAAGGACAGTCTGCCTCAACAGGACGCACCACATCAAGCGCAGCATTCGCTCCAACCCCATGTCACCAGAATCAGGGTGAGGGAGCTGCAACCATAGCGGCACAAGACAGTCTCGGGTAAGACACACTCAGTACCATCTCCACAAGAACAAGAGCAGACGCCGATGCAGTGATGTATGTCTACAGAGCCTGGACACCAAGGAGATGCGCTGAATTTCCAGTGAACTTTCAGACATAGCGACACAAGGAGGGCCTTCAATTTTTGAAGTACTGTCCAAAATTGTATAACAGTATAGGCAGACTTTGAGAGAAACAAGAAGTCTCTTGCTCCACAGCATGAAACTGAAATGGGGCAGAGTGTAAGGACACTGGCCAGTGACAGACATGCGCTATGACTGGAGAACAGATGCTGTTTCGCGGACATGTGAAGAGACTATGAGAGCAGCCTGATGAAAAGGTGGTCAGATTGAGTAAAGTCTTCAAAGAAAACCGCTGAATGTTGCCACCAGAAGACCCTGACAACTGTGCGAGAGACTGTAACAAGGCTGAAAAGGGGATCAACTGGACTTATTTTTCACGTATCCCAGAGACTGCACAGAGGATGAGGCATGGCTTGCGGCAGAGGTGGAGGAGACTCCAGATTCAGGTGAACGCACCCTCAACAGCACATATATACACAAACATTACAAAGAATTGTTTAACATGGCAAAAAGCAAGTGGATCTGAAGATTTACCTGAAATAACTCAACAGGTAGCAGGCAAAATATCACATTTCTTGTTGATTCTGGGGCCACGAAACAACATTATCTTCAAAAATTGGGTGGTACATATATATATTTTCACTGTTGGGGCATCAGGCACCAAAATTAAATACTCATATACCACACCACGGTATGTTACCAAAACAGATATAAAATACATGTTGACTTATAAATTTGTTAGCAGGACACCAAATGCGGTCTTAGCCTTGATTTTTGCATTATAAACATGACGGGTTAAGTCACCAGAACATGAGATATCCCAGGTGAATATGTACAACCAGATCATGGTTAGCCACTGTACGTATACCAATGGGACCTGTCACCCTCTGGGCCCAGGTACATAGCCTCAGATCTGCTTGAAATAGCACACACACACACACACAGCGTCATGCAAGTATCTGATTTACATTGCACAGCAACAGTTAGTGAAGGACCAGACATAAAAAAAAACTGGTTCCTGGAAGATTAAAGAAAGCAATTGTATTACTAGTGATTGGGTGTATTATGATAATATATTGTAAGCATTGACATTTGTGTTGACCCCACAATAGGTAAATCTTTAATATACTTAACCCATCACCAGATGTATTTCTAGCTAAATCAAATGATGTGCATTGGGAAAATTTGGCACCCAGGGTCACTGAGTGTTCACAAGATTGTAAATGGGAGGATAGTGAAAAAGTAATTCAATATTCTTCCCAAATGCAAACATACAGATGCCCATTTCAGAGCACTTTTCTGGGGGAAAACAAATTGTGTATTTAGAACAAACTGCTAAATTTAAACAAAAGGTTTGGAGTTAACCATTGACTCTTCAGAGTTACAAGAAGTGCAACAAAATGTATGGGCTAATGATAAATATGATCTGGGATTATTTAAAACTGAACCACGCAATGTGACACCAAAGAGCACATAGCGTTAATGTCAAAACACAACATCCACTCAAATCAGCAACAGTAGCAGGGATAACGCCAGTATTTTAAAACTGGTAAAAACCGGAGTCATCATTCCATGTGCACACTCACCAGTAAGAATGCCTATTAAATAAAAAAAAAAAAAAAAACAATAATAGAAAAGATTCTCTGGTTCCACCAGAAAGCATGTGGTTTTTGTTTATTTTGAATTGTTGATTTGACTAATGCATTTTTGTGTCCCAGTTCATCCACACTCTCAGTATTGGTTTGCTTTCACAATTCCGGGCAAATCATATACGTTCAGACGTATGTCCAAAGGTTTTGTGGAATCCCGCGCAGCCAGGTCACGGGTTATGAAAGCGAGTCTGGAGGACTTGGCATCGCCAGCGGTAAGTGCGCTGATATAAGTGTTGATGATTCGATGATTTGTTCACCAACAACACAGGCCTTTAAAGTCGACACAGTAGCATGCTAAAACATCTTGCAGACCAGAGCCACAAGGCCAGCCTGGCTAAGCTGCAATTTGTCCAGAAAAGTGTAACTTTCCTAGGACACAAAATTTCTAGCAGCGGTAAAATATTGAGCTCAAATGACTGGAAGCCATCCTCAAGATTCCAGCACCGCGTACTAAAAATGTAATTTATGGATGACAGGCTAGTGTAAACAGTGGATCTGTGATTATGCATCCCTGGAGGCTCCACTCATGTATGTTATGCATGGCCAAGGACTGACACCAACCGACAACCTGACGTGGACGACAGATGCTGACACAGAATTTACCCGACTACAACAGACGGACTTCGACACCTACACTGGGACTACCAGATCAAAACAGATCATTTACACAGACTGTAAATGAGAAAGGGGGGTTTCATGACAGTTTAGTACAAACGACCAGTGGCATATTTCTCCTCAAAGAAATTAGATAGCTTGGCATTGGGTCAGCCTGTCTGTCTAAGAGCAGGAATGATATCGAGAGGTCACATTGTTTATGCCATATTCTGTATCTTCTATTCTGCTAGAGCAGCAACCTAATTCTATTAACAGCCATTTTACTCTGTAAAGTGTGAAGCTAACACTAAAGGTGATTCTGTTTCAACAGGTAATGCTCAAGCAGACACAGCAGCAGAGGAAGCGGAAACTAACAAACATACTGTAATTGATACTCTTTTATTCCTTTCTCTCACAGATTTAGCAGAAGCACAGAGCCACGCTAACAACATAGAGAAAGCAGAATGTAAATGTTTTAACAATGTATGTCAATCTGAGGACGGCTGTCCATGTCTGTTTAAATGTTTATTTGTTGTTTCTGTTTTATTGAAAATTGTCTGGTTTCACAAATTACTCTTTTACGTTTTACTTCAAAATGTTTACATTTTCTGACAGGCAACAATACAGGAGGCCAGGACATACAAGCCACTGGGCAACCGTTTGATCGCTTGCAAATGCGTTGCATTGAACTAACACCATGTGAAGGAAAGAAATATTGTCATGTGGCTGTTGACATGTTTTCCCTACAGGTAAAGCAGATGCCTCAGCAGAAACTGGCCTTAATTCTCTGAAGGAGGAGAGTAAATCCTCTCTTGAAGAAACCCACCCTCGACCCGTCTGAAGTAAACAGCCACAGACCTGTCTCTCTTCTTCCCTTTGTTTCCAAAACTCTTGAGCGCGCTATCTTTAATCAACTCTCCTCCTATCTTAACCACAATAACGTTCTTGACCCTTACCAGTCTGGTTTCAAGGCAGGTCACTCAACTGAGACTGCCCTCCTCACTGTCTCTGAGCAACTTCACACTGCTAGAGCAGCCTCTCTCTCCTCTGTCCTTATCCTTCTAGACCTCTCTGCTGCATTTGACACAGTGAACCACCAGATCCTGATTTCCTCCCTTCAGAACCTGGGTGTCTCAGGCTCTGCTCTCTCCCTGCTCTCTTTCTACCTTAATGAACGCACTTATCGGGTAACATGGAGAGGAACCTTGTCCTCTCACTACTGGGGTCCCTCAAGGTTCTGCCCTGGGTCCTCTCCTCTTCTCTTTGTAAACCAACTCTCTCGGCTCTGTCATTCACTCACATGGCTTTTCCTACCATAGCTATGCTGATGGAACCCAACTAATCCTTTCTTTCACCGATTGGAAACACAGGTAGCAGCAACAATCTCTGCCTGTCTGGCTGACATCTCTCACTGGATGTCTGCACACCACCTAAAAATTAACCTTGACGAGACTGAACTACTTTTCCTCCCAGGGAAAGACTCCCCCGCCCACGACCTGACGTTTACCTCTGACAACTCCGTGTTAACCCCAACTCAGACTGCTAGGAACATGGGTGTGACACTTGTTTGCCGACTCTCACTTACAGCCAACATTACTGCAACAACACGTTCCTGTAGATCAGTGGTTCTCAAACTTTTTCTGTCATGCCCAACTTTGTGCCTAAAATATTTTTCATGCCCCACCCTCTCCCCAGCCCCAACAAAATCAATCAATCAATCAAATTTTATTTGTATAGCCCATATTCACAAATTACGATTCATCTCATAGGGCTTTAACAGGGTGTGACATCCTCTGTCCTTAACCCTCAGCAAGAGTAAGGAAAAACTACTAAAAACCCTTTTAACAGGGTAAAAATACGTAGAAACCTCAGAGAGAGCCACATGTGAAGGATCCCTCTCACAGGACGGACAGAAGTGCAATAGATGGGCCAAGTTTAACATGTGTATTTACATTTCTAGGCACTTTACATTTTTTCTAGGGATGCACCGATATGGAAATTCTTGGCCGATACCGATACCGATATTTAAAATAACAATCTGGCCGATAGCCGATACCGATACCGATATTTGTTTATTTTCTTTTTGTTGTTATTCATTCACCCTTTTGTGCCAGAAAAATACACCTTTTTACCCTGTCTAAAACAGCCCTGTTAAAGTATCATTATAGAGACACTCTTCTCATTGATTTACGGTAGCAGTATTGCCCGTTTATTAGATGTGTTACGGCTTCTGTTTGTATGACGTATGTTGTTAATTCCCTTGTTACCTGTGCATGAGACGGATGAATAGAGCCGATGCACATAAGAATAAAGTACTTAAACAGACGCTACGCTCATACTTTTTACTTCAAGTTACACTGCGTGAGTCAAGATAACTTAACAAGCCCTCCTCAGTTTGACCTGTTTTAAGTGTCGGGCAGAAATCACATCGCGTCAACACCCACCGTGGCCCTTCGCGATGCTTGTTTAAATTAAACAGTCGGATTCCCCTGGTCCGCACCAGTTCTCAGGGTTCCCCCAGCGGTCGCCGTAGCTGAGGTGATCCGCGAGAAGGGCCCGACACGCGTCCAGAGTGGCCGCCGC
>CM028869.1:794959-827400 GCA_016801935.1 Platichthys stellatus
GAGCCTCCGGCGGCGCGGAGAGGAGGGCGACGGAGCGACTGCTCCCCCAGCCGCGGCACGTGCCCAGCGGTTTTACCACAAATATGAACATCGGCCAATGATATCGGTGAAAGTCAAGTTTATTACCGATAAGCCGATATCAGGAAACGAGGCGAATATCGGCCGCTACCGATGTACGACCGATAAATCGGTGCACCCCTAATTTTTTCTATAATGTAAAGTGCCTAGAAGTGTCCCATGTATTGTATTTTTCTATAGAGTGGGTCCCCTGGCTCGGCTGACGCTGGAGTTTTTTTCGCCCATGTATTGTATTTTTCCCTACCCAAACAGGTGGGACATTTCTAGGCATTATTGCTATGATGTAAAGTGCCTAGGAGTGTCCCATGTATTGTAGTTTTCCCTAACACAAACAATAAGACATTACTAGGCTTTTTCAGCACTAAGGGTGGAGGCTTCAGAGTGGGTCCCCAGGCTCAGCTGATGTTAGAGGATTTTTTCTCCTTTGTATTGCATTTTTCCCTTACCAAACGTGTGGGACATTTCTAGGCATTTCCCTATAATGTTTAGTGCCTAGAAGTGTCCAATTTATTGTACTTTTCCTAACACAAAGAGTGAGACATTACTAGGCATTTTCAGCACTCAGGGTGGGGGCTTTAGACAGGGTCCCCAGGCTCAGCTGGTGTAGAGGATTTTTCTCCCATGTGTTGTATTTTTCCCAAACCAAACGAGTGGTACATTTCTAGCCATTTTCAGCACTCAGGGTGCGGGCTTTAGAGTGGGTCCCCGGTCTCGGCTGGTGCTGGAGGCTTTTTCTACAATATGTTGTATTTTTCCCTAACCAGACGTGTGGACATTTCTAGGCATTTTTTGTATGATGTTAAGTGCCAAGACGTGTCCCATTCATTGTAATTTTCCCTAACACACAGAGTGAGACATTTCTAGGCATTTTCAGCACTCAGGGTGGGGGCTTTAGAGTGGGTCCCCGGTTTCGGCGGGTGCTGGAGGCTTTTTCTCCCATGTATTGTATTTTTCCCTAACCAAAGGTGTGGGACATTTCTAGGCATTTTGCTAAAATGTTAAGGGCCTAGAAGTGTCCCTTGTATTGTTTTTTTTCCTAACACAAAGAGTTAGACATTACAAGTCATTTTCAGCACTCAGGGTGGGGGCCTTAGAGTGGGTTCCCGGGCTTGGCTGGAGGTTTTTTCTACCATGTATTGTTTTTTTCCCTACCCAAACGCTTGGTACATTACTAGGCATTTTTGCTCAAATGTTAAGTGCCTACAAGTGTCCCATGTATTGTGTTGTATTTTTCCCTAACACAAAGAGTGAGATATTTCAAGGCATTTTTGCTATATTGTAAAGTGCCTACAAGTGTCCCATGCAAGTTTTTACCTAACACAAAGAGGGAGACATTTCTAGGCATTTTTCATCACTCATGGTGGAGCTTGAGAGTGGGTCCCCGGGCTCGGCTGGAGCTGGAGATGGGTCTCTCCGTTGACAGGTACTTTGGTGCAGTTCCGAGAAATTTGCCTAAGTGTCAAAGGAAGTACCAGGGGCGCGAAGGTCCTTTACTCATGCCGATGGTTGAGCACTCAGGGTGGGGGCTCAAGAGTGGGTCACCGGGCTCGGCTGGTGCTGGTGCTGGTGCTGAAAGTGGGCCAGTGGATGGGGGTTTCCTGGAGCTCACTGAGTCAGTCTCAAGTGCAGCAGCAGCAGCAGCAGCAGCAGCAGAATGAGTTGCACATTCATCTATCACCTGTCCTCTTGAGGTGGCCTCATGATAGGGGAACAGTGGTGCATAAATACAATTTGGCAATCACTTTATTTTTGTCCTATTGCCTCCTTTTCCTTAACCATGCCTACTGTGATGCAAATCTGGAAATACAAGAGGCTCCAGCCTCATACCATCTTTTTTTCTTCCAAAGTGTGTATTTAAAACAAAGTTTTTAAAGTTATGGAGTCAACTATGAAAAAGTTTGTTGCATTTGTTTCCCATGTATTGTTTTTTTTCCCTAACACAAAGAGTTGGCCATTTCTAGTATATTCTCATCACTCAGACTGGGGGCTTCAGAGTGTGTCCCCGGGATCTGCTGGAGATCTGCTGGAGCTGGAGTTTTTGTCTCCCATGTTCCTTTATTCTTCCACTGACACAAAGAGTGAGACATTTCTTGGCATTTTCAGCACTCAGGGTTGGGGCTTTAGAGTGGGTCCCCGAGCTCGGCTGGAGCTGGAGGTTGTGTTGTATTTTTCCCTAACCAAACGTGTGGGACATTTCTAGGCATTTTTGCTACAATGTAAAGTGCCTACAAGTGTCCCATGTATTATTATTTTTTTTTAGCTAACACAAAAAGTGAGACATTTATAGGCATTATTCATCAGTCAGGATTGGGCTTCAGAGTTGGTGCCCGGGATCAGCTGGTGCTGGAGATTTTTTTCTCCCATGTATTATATTTTTCCCTAACAAAACGTGGCATGTTTGCTATTCTGTAAAGTGCCTACAAGTGTACCATGTATTTTTATTTTTTTTAACCTAACCCTTGTGTTGTCCCTGCTTCCCCATGCTGTTGGCTGTGAGCGTTTGGGTAGCGATTTGACAAACACTTGTTGCGATACCCTGCTTCAAATACACAGACGCATGCGCACTTGTGCACACGCAGAGCCCACCAGACATCAGCACGCGCACGAAGGGCAATAGAAAAGCGAACAGCCCTTGCAAATGTATTTGTCACACCTGCTCCAAGTTGCGTGCTGGTGTGACGTAGGACCCTTATAATCACTACATAAAAGAGAGACGGGTCTCCAGTTCTTTAGCAGGGTTAGATCTCCTTTCTTCGGTAGAAGTGATATTACCGCCCGTCTGCAGGAGGCTGGAAGAAGCCCTTCAGCAAATGCCTCCTTCAGAACATCCAGCAGATCCTGTCCCATAATGTTCCAGAAATGTTTTTAAAAATCTGCTGGTAATTCATCCAAACCTGGTGACTTGCCTGCAGCCATCTGAGATACAGCAGTGGTCAGCTCCTCCAGCGTGATGTCAGTGCTCAGGGTGTCTCGCTCACCTGGACTCAGCTGTGGGAGTTCCTGCAGCAGCTCGGCAACAGCTTCCCCATCATACTCCTCTGCCCCAAACAGGTCGGTATAAAACACCACCGCGTGTCTCCTCATCTCGGCTGGTTCTGAGGTTATATTCCCATCCGGCAGCCGGAGACCCACCATCTGCTTCCCCTTGGCCACGGATCTCTCCAGGTTGAAAAAGAAGGTGCTAGGTGCGTCTATGTCTTTTAATTTCTGGAAACGAGCTTGAACTAGAGCTCCTTTGGCCTTCTCCTGGAGAAAGGAGTTCAGTAGCTGTCTTTTAGCTTTTAATTTCTCCGTGTTGGTAGGTACGCTCTCCAGCTCTTTAATGTCTTCCCCTAACTGCTCCATCGCTCTTTTAATGTTTCTTGTAGAATATGCAGTGTACTGCTGGCAGAAGACCTTCATTTGACCCTTGCCAACCTCCCAGCACTGATCCAGGGAGGAAAACGAGCCTTTCTTGGAACACCAGTTGGCCCAGAACAGTTTAAAATTCTCACAGACATTTAAATCATTTAAAAGCTTAACATTAAAATGCCAGAAGGATCCAGGCTTTCTAGCAGGCGATAGAAGTAGCTCTACTAAAATGATAGTCTGTGAAACCAACCGGGTGGATTTGACAGTTTGTCACACGTGTGATAAAAGGAGCAGATATGTAAAATCTGTCCAGCCGGGCCCCACTGACCCTGCCATCTGTTATTTTGATACAGGTATACTACCTGGTGTAAGGATGTTTCCTCCTCCACACGTCCACTAGATCTGCCTCTTTGACTGTCTGGCCCAGAAAAGAGGAGGACTGAGGATGGAGCTCCTGTCCTGTTCGGTCTAAAGTGATGTCTGTGCAGCAGTTCCAATCCCCCCCCATTATTATACATTCCCCTTGTTCAACACTACCCAACTGGTTTTTTAATAATTCAAAAAGAGTAACCTGTTCAGGACCGTGGTTTGGTGCGTACACGTTGATTCAATTAAAAATAATACTGTGTATTTCCACTCTTATACTCAGAACCCTGCCTGCCACGATCTCTGTGCTGAATAGAAATATCATGTTTAATGAGGGAGAAAATAAAACAGCGACTCCAGCGCTCAGGTTAGAGCCATGGCTGAGTACGTGCTGCCCACCATACTCCCCAGTCTGTTTCTTTTAGGGAATCACTGAGAGTCTCCTGTAAAAAAAGGACATCCAGCTTTTTTACTTTAAAAAGTTCTGATACTAAAAAGCTTTTATGAGCACTTCTACCCCCGTTTATATTTAATGAGGCTACCTTTAATGCCATAAAAAATAGAGCGTTAAAAGACAAACAGGTAAACACAGCAGAATGAAAACACCCAGTGATGAATGGTCATGGTCAACTTTATTTACAGCTTTTCCTCCTCTTGGACCGTATCTTACATGGAAGACTTTTTCGTGCTGCAGTCACATGTTTCCTGAGCCTATATCTGCGTTTCTCATCCAGGACATCCGTCCCTACCTCTTTCTGGAGGGTACTGACTCTCTGGATGAACTTTGTAATGTCTGGGAAGTACTCTGCTACCTCCACAGCTTTGCCAAAGGATTCCTCCAGAAATTCATTGACCTCCTTTAATGAATATAAATCTGTGCTTGGTGAGACGCTGTCAGCTAGAGACACATTGTCCGATTCATAGTCTTCCTCCATGTCCATCTCACTCACCTGACTGCTGTCCACTCTGCATCTCCTGCTGTTTGTTGGCAACAGACACCTTTCCTAATACGACCTGCTTCACCGTCACCACGGACTCAGTAACAGGCGCAGCAGAGGAAACCTCTGCGTCCCTCACAGCAGCTGGACCCCGAGAACCCCAGCAGCTGGAACCGGCGCAGACGGCCCGGCAACTGCCGGAACCGGCATCCACCGGAACCGGCGCAGCAACCTGTCAAACCGGGCGCCGCAGCCAGCGGAACCGCTGCTGCAGAAACAGCAGCCGCCGAGGACGCAGCAGAACCGGCCGACCGTCCCCACGCAGGCTGGGACCCCGAACGACAAGAGACGGGGCCATACGTCTTTGCGTGTGTTGTGTGCAGCTATACAAAAATAAAATAAAAAATAATTCATTTTTCTTTATTATTATTACTGAGCAAGAGTCGTCGTCTTCTTCTTCTTCTTCGTTGGTGGAGGTGTAGTTGTGAAGAGAGGAGGTGAACAAAGTGCTGGTGATCTTTTTTAAAGATCCAGACTCGGTCACTAAGCTCATTGAAAGCGGGGTTACAGTAGAGGAGGAATTCATTCAGGTGTCTCCGTTAGCGGTAGCTTCCACCCGGATCACCGTGTCCGTTGTCCCTCCGTTTATCCCCAATGAGGCGCTGGAGCGAGAGTTGCGGCGCTTCGGGAAGTTCGCGAGCGGGTTCCGCGCGGTGGGTCTGGGCTGCAAAGGGGTCTCCGTGACCCGAGGGCACGCACCGCGAGCATTCCCGGCTGCCAATGTTGATTACTGGAGCCTGTTCTTGCTCAGTGATAATACAAATAAGAAAAAGAAGAAGAAGAAGAAGAAGAAAAACAAAGAAGAAGAAAATGGGGTGGACGTTTGACTCTTTTTTTAAAAATAATTTGTATTGCTGCACACGCCTCAAGCGAAGACGGGAGACTATCACACGCACACAAACACATGCTCGGTCAACCAGACCCTGGGACAACACAAGGGTTAATTCAATTGATTGTGCTGATTTGGTCACATGAGACACAAATGGAACTGAAATTTGACATATCACAAATCCTAATTAATAGGAATCTTAATCCTAACTCTAATCAGCTACAAGACTCCCGATCACAAGACAGCAGGTCATGTAGTGTGAACTGCACAGTGATCCGACAGCTTTAAAAGTCATCTGGTGTGACCTTACCTGAGTCAATGGCCTTGGCTCCTCCACTGCAGCCCTTCACCCATGTGACTTGAGACGGGGGGCCCATTTAGCATCTTGAGCTTGAAGATTTCGCAGATGAACTTGATGTTGCCGATAGAACGCCGCCTAGTAATGTCCTTGGCTTCCTGCAGCTCTACCTGAAGTCGGTCACGCTCCGTCTAATTGGACCAAGGAAACAAACCTCTTGAACAGAGTTGAAACAGAAACTAAAAGACGTTTAGGTAAAGATCCGGCGTCACACTTACCGATGCAGCAGAGTCTAGCTCCTTCAGCTTCGTCTCAAAAACCACATCATCCACCTTGCCTTTCTCAAACTCCCTCTGACAGCGGCTAAGCAGCAGCTCGCGAAAGTTCACAGTGTTGTTGGGGTGGCAAGTTGTGGGCACTTTGAGCTGCAGATGAACAGTAAGTGGAATGAATTCAGTAGGGAACATAAGCATTCAAATAAAATAAGTAATGAGCTAACCCTGAAAAAAATAGGAATTTTCTGCGGGTTTAACATTTGTTTTTTCTTATATCAACAAATTAACATTTTCGTATCTGGATTATTTTGATTTTGATGACTAATATATGTAAGGTTATGATAACAAATGATGGCAGACAGAAAATGTAATAGTTTCTCTAGAACTCTTGTTAATAGAGTTGTTTAATAAATTGTGTTTTAAAGGATTATTTGTGATTGATTTTCAAACTCCCTAATAAATAGTGTGTCGTCTGGTTTAGACTCTAGAGGCATCAAAAAAGTAAAACCTCTTCAACACTGAATTGTGTTGCTTTTCACAGCATTATTCTGCATCAAGGCAGAGCGGAATATTAACCAATTGATCCATTTGCTGCATAAACATTTAGCAAGATGTTGACTGCATGTTGACACACTGTGTGCACACCCCTCCAATAGATGGTTAAAAAATCACTTAACTCCTCCAATCAATTTATTTGCATCTGATGAATGCGGCAGTTTACGAAAAAGCTATATTTATGTACTTCTCCAAATCCAATTCAAACGATTACATTACAAACACAAGATATGGTTGTGGACTTCAGAAGGAACCCAGCCCCCCCCCACCCAGCCCCACCCACCCCTATCACCCTGAGAGACGCCCCAGTCGTCACTGCGGAGTCCTTCCGCTTCCTGGGCACCATCATCTCCCAGGACCTCAAATGGGAGCTGAACATCAGCTCCATCACCAAAAGAGGTCAACAGAGGATGTTCTTCCTGCGGCAGCTGAAGAAATTCAACCTGCCAAAGACAATGATGGTGCACTACACCTGCATCATCGAGTCCATCCTCACCTCCTCCATCACCATCTGGTTCGCTGCTTCCACCGCAAACGACAAAAGGAGGCTGCAGCGTATCATTCGTTCTGCTGAGAAGGTAATCGGCTGCAATCTGCCATCTCTACAGGACCTGTTTGCCTCGAGGACCCTGAGGCGTGCAGGCCAGATTGTGGCTGATCCTTCCCACCCGGGTCACAAACTCTTTGAGGTTCTTCCCTCGGGCAGGAGGCTGCGGTCCATCAGGACCAAAACCACCTGCCACAAGACCAGCTTCTTCCCGGCTGCAGTTGGCCTCATCAACAAGGCCCGGGACCCCCACCTGACTCTGACTTTTATTCCACCCCCACACCTCAAGGATGTGTTAAATTAACACATTATCTCATATTATATTATACTATATATTACATTTGCATATTGCAATCGGACACTGTTTACTGTTTTGCATTTTGCATTTCACTTTTTACTTCACTTTTTATATCTTTTATCGTTCATATATTTTTATTCAGAAATGTTTATGTAAAATAAATGCTACTTTGTATAAATATTGGAAAAAAGTGAGTAAATAAGAATTTAACAGTGAGTAAATATATACTGGTTTTCCATTTTTTATTGCTTATCCTATGTATGTTGTATTTATTGCGTTTTATGTTTCTATGTTCATTGTATGCACCAATAACCAGAGCAAATTCCTTATTTGTGTAAAGCAATAAAATACTTCTGATTCTGACACTCTCGTTCCACAGTTGACACACTTCTCTGCTCAACTAAACGGCCTCCTTACCGTGGCGAGACAGCCGCACATGTTCCCGTAGGTCACCGAGAAGCTGGGCCTGTCGATGGCTTTCTCAAACACCAGGTCCACGACTCCTTTGAGCCGCTCCTCCGTTTCGATGGTCAAGTCCCACACCTGCTTCATCAGATGGTTGAACTTCTCAGGCGTCACCTTGTTCAGGATACTGCGGCCCTTCTTGAAGAGGTCCTGAGGGGAATAGGTCATAAGGCACTTAAACTTTGGAGTGATCTTCGATCCTGATTTGTCCTTTAATAGTCACTTAAAACAAATTTCTAGGACCGCTTTTTTCCACTTGCGTAATATTTAAAAAATTAGACATGTCCTTTCACAAAAAGATGCAGAAAAACTAGTCCACGCCTTTGTTACATTGAGACTGGACTATTGTAATTCATTACTATCAGGCTCCAGCAGTGAGTCGTTAAAGACTCTACAGCTTGTCCAAAATGCCGCAGCATGTGTCCTGACGAGAACAAAGAGAAGAGACCACATTTCTCCAATATTAGCATTGCTACACTGGCTTCCAGTTAAATCTAGAATAGAATTTAAAATTCTCCTCCTCACCTTCAAGGCCCTTAATAATATAGCGCCTTTTTATCTTAAAGAGCTATTAGTACCTTATCAACCCACTAGAGCACTCACCTCCCATAATTCAGACCTACTTGTCGTCCCTAAAGTCTCTAAAGGTAGAGTAGGAGCCAGAGCTTTTAGCCATCAAGCCCCTCTGCTGTGGAATAATCTACCACTTTCAGTTCGGGAGGCAGACACCATCTTTTCGTTTAAAAGTAGGCTCAAAACCTTCCTTTTTGATAAAGCTTATAGTTAGAGCTAATTAGTGCGCCAGAACGTTACTTGTCCTATTTTATGACACATGACACACGGAGCTTCTCTTTCCTGCTTCTCCTTCCTCTTCTCCATCCCTATCCCCCTTCCCCGGAATCCCTTTGCTTTATCACCCGCAGATCCAGGGCCTCTGTGGCCGCACCATGGATTGCGGTTTGTGGATCGCGCACCGGGGGTCGCGGTGTTGGATCCAGTGTGCCGGATTCTGAGTCATGTGGGCTGATCGAGGAGCAATGAACCCCCCAATAGTAGTGATCAAAAACTACTAGTGGACCCTTAAAGGTGACCCTTGCTGAATGACAGTCACATAGCACATTACCAGCTCTTGATTTATGTATTTTTACTCTACTGGCAATAATGTGATTTTAAACAAAACAGCAATCACTGGGCTGTATGGTTATAGTTACACAGTGCTAAGAACTTATACATGATGTATCAAATCCATTAACCATGGACACAAACTATAAATTGAAAGAATACAAGAAAATATATGAATACAAGATTTTATCTTATAGCATTCCAATTAAATTGTATGCATTTAATTTTAGCACATTTCCAAAGCATTCAACTATTGATAAGTAACATAATGATAAATGAATTGCAGAGTTCCCTAACATTTTCAGTTTCAAAATTTCATCCACACCCATTTTACCAGACAGCTGATTAGTTCCTCCACAAAGGCGGTCATGTTTTATTGTTACAGTTTCACTTTTACAGGATCTTGATGTTTAGAGTGGTAATTTCTATAACAGGTGAAATCTAGTGTGGATCCAGATTTTGTGAATCAAAATAAGTATTTTTATGTAAGTGTCATTCAGTTATATCAGATGCAAAATGCCTGTGTTTAATGTGAGCCGTCTGCAGAACATATTTAAGTAGATGCTACCGATCCCAATTTGCAATATAGTGATAACGTGGAAAAAAGGATCCCCTACCCCTGAATGAGAGCAAACATTAACTGTAAACCGGACAGTGTGTTTCTTTCACCTGTGGGATGTCGCACTTTGCAGCCTGCGGGGGAGGGAAAGGCAGGGGTGCCCTGTTCATCGTGATTGGCTGATTAGTGGTGTAGACAGCTGTACGAGTCTGTGAGCTAGGCCGTATGGAGGCCGGTTTGTCCGGATGGTGGGCCTAGCAGTCTGTATCTGAGTCCTCTGAACAAACTATAGGTTAGATTGGAGATAAACACAGAAGACATTAAATACGATCCCAGAGACCGACTCATTTCTGCATACTGCCATGCTTTAATCTAAAGTACAAACAAGTTCAGTTTTCATTATCAGCTACTCTGAGAGGGCCTAGGTTAAGTCAATGGTGCAACAAGAAGGGTGAGTCAACAGTAAGGAGGAAGTTTTCAGCGCTGACAACTAAAAGTGTTTGGTAAATCAGGCTTGAAACAATCATTGAAACATTTAGTGTAGCCAATGACACTGACACCATATGCAAATCTAGTTGCTTTCAGACATGTACATGAGAACTGACTGTCAGTTGCTTCAGACACTGTCTTGCTACAGACACAGAACTTTTCCAACCGGTTCCTGAGGAAAATAACCATAATTCGTGGATCAGGGGCTTCAATTCAGAGACTTTAGGATTTTTTGCATGCAGGTAGAAGTACTCGGATATGATTATGTTTGTGCAAGAAGAGAGCAAAAATCTGCCTTTAAACTTATAAAAAAAACTGATGTGACATTTATTGTGATAATTCTGGATATATCACCCAGCCCTTGGACAATGTTTAGAATTCCAAATTGTCAATAAGTAACAAACAAAACAGGTTTAAAACAAGACTTCCTGCATGAGTGAATACACTGACTCAGGTCTGGTTACTCTTGCCAATATTGATTGGAAGGAACCAATCAATATTAAGTGTAACAAGACATCAACGGAATCTATGACTACTGACACTTTCACATTAGAGAAAACTGAGATCAATGAAGGTTACACGGCTCAACTTTGAATCAGTCTTCCCCAATTAACTTGTTTTTGTTCATTACAGATCCTTATTTGAATTGTTACGTTGTCACTTTTGGAAAAAAATTCCAGTTAAAGCATGCTATATAACTTTTTTTCAAATATCTTGTTTTGATTTCAACAAATCATTAGTTTCCGATTTCTTTTCTTGCATTATAATTTAAAATTTCTACAAAACTTTTACACATGGGTTAATTTTTACAGAATATAAACCCATGCAACATGTCTTCACTACGCAACACCTATCATTGATTTCACACAGCTGCTTTTGCACATCTGGAGCAAGCACTTTTATTTACAATCCATTACTAGTGTTAAAGAGAAATATGTACAATGCTAACTCGCTGTTAGCTAGCTAGCTTCTTTTCTGACAAGCTGACCATAGGTAGATCGACAAAATAAAGCTGGAAATATAACCGTATATACTTAATAGACTGATTGATATGCATTTGAAAATATGCTTTTGATTTTCCATATCCAGAGTTTTAATATGGCTGGTTGCAATCATTTCAGACTTACGGTCGATGAGGAAAATGAGGAGACAACTCTTGGTCTTGATGGGCGTGAAATCTCTGATTCTCAGGACCTAGAAGATCTTCTACAGGATCCAGCTGGAGTAGTATGTGTGTCTTGGAATTCAGCTCTCCTAAGTGAAGAAGGCTCCTTTGGGAACATAGGAGACTCATCTTCTTTGTCACCACAAGTTCCTATTATCACATCGAAAACTCATATTCTTTGTCATCACAGGTTACAATGTCATCAATTTTCTGTGATTCTGTCATAGAAGACTGATACTCTATGTCAGGCACGCTCATCTATGAGCCAAAGAAGGTTGAGGGTGGAGCCTTCCAGAGAGCACTCCAAAAATATAGGTTTTGACTCCGCTCTTGTGTTACGTTGACAATAAAAAGCTGTTTTAAAAGTAAAACAGCCAATGCTACTATTTGAGTTTTCAGATGCCGACTGGACTGGTAACAGTCTCTTGATGCCATCATGGTCTCCTCCTCCTGGTCTCCTGCAAGAGACTGGTACATCTGTTCGACAGCTACATAAAGAGAGAGATGAGTGTGGCGTGAAAGGTCACATATCCAAATCACGACAGTTTGCTGTCCTGGCTCCTAAATGGTGGAATTAGCTCCCCATCGACATCCTGACATCAGAAAGTTGACACATCTTCCGCTGCAAACTAAAACACTGGTAGAGATGTTCAGCATCTCCTTCAGATGTGACAAAACTAGATAATTAAAGACGTCATCCGTTGTTTTCACCCCTGTCAAATTACACAAGAACAACTGCAAAGGTAGAGTGGCAAACTATGTGGAAAGGGGATTAAGCACCTTGCCCAAGGACACTTAGGCATGCAAATGGGGAAGACTGGGATTGTACTGGTAACCTGCTGGTCAGAGGACGACCACTGTAGCCCAAGATATTCGTTTTTTGACAGTCTTAGTGTTATCTCAGGGAATAATTTGTGAAAGTTGATGAAAGGACCGACATCTATTAGTGTGTACAACTTAATGGACTTGATTCAGAATAGGGTTGCAAAGGGGCAGAACTTTCCGGAAACTTTCCATGGGAAGATAAGCTCAGGAATTTTGAAAAAAAAAATAGCGCAAATTGAATGCTAAGCAGTAAAAAAATATATATATATTAAAAATGTTTGATATTACATGTCATTTAGCTGACACTTTTGTCCAAAGCAACTTATATTTTTAGTACACCCAACATTTTATGAGGGGCCATTTAGGGGTTCAGTATCTTGCCAAGGACACTTAGGTATGCAGATGGGAAAGAGTGGGATTCAAACCAGCAACCTTCTTGTTGCAGAGCACCCGCTCTATCCCCACGCCACGCTCTCACATATTCAGTATGGTGGTAGTCAGAGAGGTCCTGAACACAGACATATCAGTCTCTCTCTGGAATTATTGAGCAAAGTGTTTTTATAGTATTTTGAAATATCCAGAAATTAACTGATTTGATTGTACACATGTTTGACTTTACTTGAAAAATCTCCAAATCCATACAGTAAAAATGTTTGATATTCAGTATGTAGGTAGTTAGAGAGGTTCTGAACACAGGCATATAAGTCTCTCTCTGAACTTATAGAGCAAAGTGTTTTATGGTATATAATACTACGTCAAAATGCTATAAGTAAAAATGACGATATATACTTCTTGTGAATATAATCCAATCCATTTTATTTTCATTTATGTATTTTGTATATGCTCCATGTCAACAGTTTATTTTGAGCGCTTTGGATGCGTTTACCATAAATGTCAGTAAATGCGCGCAGTAGAATTTCTGTGTCGGCTGATTTGACCACAGAGACTCATGGAGGTGTGTGTGTGTGGGTGGGGGCGGGCATTTCATTTGCCATTTTCAAATTCTGACAGAGCTTGCATCTCATGTGGCCTTGGGTATGGAATTCAATATTTCTGGAGCATAGGTAAAAAAATGGAAGCACGTTGTGTGCTCATGTGTCATACAATAAATGGTTGACATCCTTAGATATGTGAAATAACGATCCGGATGTTAACAGATGTTTAATTCCTGTGAACAGTGAACACAGTATGTTATAACTAATTTTGTCATTGCCTTATTCCTTTGTATATGGCAAGTTTTCAATTGAAAAGTAGAAAAGAAAAGCTACTCAGGTCCTTTAGCACTGCCATCTACTGGCAATAGAAAATTCTACAGCAGATCAACATACACTGACCTCCAAATATAAGTCAGATAAGTCGTTAATAATATAATAGCATAATACCTTCAGTGGGCTTATAATGGAATATTCATGTATTTGAATAATTTCTGCACCTTCGGATCATTTTTTTGTACCCAGAAATATACAATTCATTTAATACATGCAAATTATTTTAAAAGACTGATAAAACAGCACTGGATCATGTGCAAAGGTGGAAGTACTGGCCTGGACTTGATACAAATAACCAGTGTTGGGAGTAACGCGGTACAAAGTAACGCGTTACTGTAATTCCACTACTTTTAGCGGTAACGAGCTTGTAACAAAGTATTTTTTTTAAATCAAGTTACGCAGTTACAATTACTGAAATTTAAATGAGCTCGTTACTCTCGTTACTCTCTTTTGCAGGGGTGCCCAATACGTCGATCACGATCTACCGGACGATCGCACGGCTGGACAAGAGGCAGTCATGAAGACGCTCCTGCGCACATACCAGCTCCTTTGCTTTTTTTCGCCACCACCACGGCTATTTTTACCTGTTACCATAAAGGAAAAACACCAAACTCTTATGAAGAGGAGACCATAATACATTTGTAGGCCTACTTTGAAATTAATGAAACACAGAACTATGCTATTTTTGCTCATCTCCAGCTTGGTACTTTTCAGCAGATGCTGTGTGCTTGCTCTGGGAATGTCTTTAAACATGTGTTTGCTAATTCATCGCCACATATCAAGCATACAGGTGAAACTGCATCGTTGGCAGTGAAAGCAAATTAATCTGTCCGCGCAGAATTTAACTCTCTATTTACCTCTCAGACTTTTCTTTTTGGGGATTTGTCCCTGATTAGTTTACAGAGGCCGGGGATCTGGGCCCCGGCTCTGCACCCCCGTAGGATGTGCGTGCATACTCTGCGCACGCACATCCTGTGACGCACATCCTGCGGCTCACATAAATAAAAAATATATGCTCTGCGCCCCGGCTCTGCGCCCAGGGTTGAAAATACATGGGAGAAAATCTACTCAGTACTTCTGTTAAACAAATAAACGGTTCAATCACATAAACTGTGGCTTCAACATTTTAATATCAGAGGTTAAGCAGACACTTCATCACAGCAGAGATTAAATTTCCCTACCTGCATGAGTGTGCCTTTGCATGTCTGTGCATGTGTTTGGGACTAATAAATGGATCTTAATCTTAATCTTAAAGTGCAGGTGGTTCAGTGTGCTTTGAGCAGGTGAGGTCGGGAAGTTCGCTCTGGAGTCGCTCCGTTGGGGAGAAATTATGCCCGGTTCGAAATCATCCGGACCAATCAGATTGTCAGGGCGGGCTTTATACGATGATGGACAGATGATCAACGGTAATGTAATCAACCACGTCATCACAGTACGTAATCAACCACGTCATCAAAGTGCCCTTGGGTTGAATTCGTTTTCAACAAACATGCCTGCCGCTGGAGAGCTGAGATGTGTAGATGCTGCCGTTGAGTCTGTTTTAGAAGACATCGACAGTGTATTCATTTTGAAAGAGGAACAGAGAACGTGGAGGCGACGCCAAAGCACCGCGCTAATCCCTATCGCGCCGGCGCTTGGCTGTTCACACCGGACACTGGAGCGACGCTGAACCGCCGGGCAGCGCTAATAATATCACCCGTTGATCCAGTAGATTAAAGCATATACTTACTTGTTGCTCCAACATTAAGCAACAGCGTCCCAACATTTGTCTTTCTTGGTGTTGTCTTTATACAACATGTTCCGAGGATCATACAACTCACTGCACTTCTCCAATTCAATTATTAATTTAATGTCATCCATGTTGAAGAGCTTCGCTGTTTGCTCCGTTAAATGTCGGGTGTCGAGGGTAAATTACGTATTCTCCACTCAAGCCTATGTGGAGAATACGTAGCCCCCTCTCTCTCTTTTTATCTGTATCACTGCTTGTGTGGCTGTAGTGGATGGGCAGAGGGGGACATTTAATAATGTCATTGGTCAAATTAAAACTCCAGGACAACAGAAGGGGACTTCAAAGTATGGGATGCATATTTGATCTTTTATATCATATGAAATATGTCATCAATATAGTTTAAGAGTGTGTTTCCTGGTGCGATACACTCGCGTCAAGCGCAAAAAATAGACTCGACGCTGAAACGATCGCTGCATGGCGCGAGGCAGCCTTGGCGCAGCGTGGTGCTTCAGCCTCCGGTGTGACCCGCACAAAGTTTTAACATGGGAGTGGATGGGAGCCAGCTGTTATTTAAGGCTTGGTGCTGCGCTGAAGCGTCGCTTCTGCATCGCTTCAGCGTCCGGCGTTAGTAAATAACTCAAAATGCGTTGCTTAACATACGTCACATACTACGTTGCTCTGATTGGTTGTAGGTCTATCCAATTGAGCGAAGAGGAATTTTATTTCCTGGTCAGTTGAAACACGCCCCATAATCACAGCCCAATGGAGCGGTCTCAGACTCACATTCTGACTAGAATTGTGAGTCTGACAACGTCAGGCTAGAGGAAAAGTGTAGTGCTGTGGGAAACATTTAAGAGGTGTCGTCGAGGTCGACTACTCGTGGTCCTGATATAAGTCTTCTATGTAACCTGCCAAAGGTAAATATAAAGTGTATGCCTTAAATTGTGAGCTGTAACTAAATGTTGTAGTGGAAAAGACTGAAGTGTAATGTAATTAGCCACCCGCTAACATAGCATCACGTGTTGGGATATCATAGCTTTAGCACTGTTGTTGTTTTCAATGCTAGAACGGGCTAACGTTAAGTCAGTACGATTTAGCGTGATGATATTATGGCTCAAAAGAGTTCATGTAATTAAAGGAGACGGACGTCTGTGAAGAGAGGGAGGGAGAACCTGAGATGGTTGCTGGTGGAATGGACCCTGCTGTTTTATTCTTCCCGGATTTTCGTTGCTGTGTGCTGCCTGTGTTTGGATTGTGACTGCCATCACCCCTATCTGTGAATGTCATTGCCCTATTGCTCCTCGTTTGGACCTGTGAGTATTGAACTGATGCACATGCTTTTATTTTATGCTCTTGACTGAGTGAAGTGGCCATAATAGTTTCCTGGCCTCACCGAACCCGAGCATCACTACAGGCCTGCAACTGAGTCTCCAGTTTATAATTTCTGGAGTGGGTCCACATGTGATGTTTGTGAGTTAATTTAAAGTTGATTATTGTTTTGTTTTGATTCAGAGACCTGTGAAAGTTAAAGATTTTATTTAACTTTTTTCAGTGATTTAAAGGGTGAATTGAGAATTCATAGGAACGGGTTAAATAATTTCAAGAGACCCTGTATTTTATTTTGTGCATTTGAAAAAATGCACAAAATAAAATACAAAATGCACAAAATTTCATATAACTGTTGTGCATTTATTTTATTAAATAAATATTTTACTTCCTGAGAGAGGAGCTCACAACAATTTCATTTATTTCATATTGTAAATAAACACCTGTGAAGGTTTTGACTTTTAAAATACAGTTGTGGTGGTCTTTAATATTAATTAGAGGAATTTAAACAAAAGATAAGATTCGTTTCAAATATTCTTCTGAGATCATTTTCATTTTTTTGTGTTTACGAACTCAGGCCCAGGAGATCTGGGTAACACACAACACTACATCTCGTACATGGTTACACGTGCTGAGATACTGACACGGGCACAGAGAAAAGAGACGGAGAATATAATGATTGAATTTGAAACAAAGGTGTCTCCACACGAGGTAGACTTTGGATTCAGGAAATATAGAATTCGGGAGTTTGTACCAAACTGGGCTGGAACATCAACAACAGATCTTACGACACGTTACACTGATCAGTTCTGACCGTCAGTCTGACTGGCAGCAGTGCAAGCCCCGTCACATTCACGCCCGTCCCCATGTAACTCAGTGGCGCTGTTCACTATGGCTGCGATCTGCACCGATACCTGCGTCAGGTATTTTTCTTCTGCTCGCCGCGATCGCCGGGTTGTCGCCATATGCGTATAGAAAACAATAGAAAACAATGCATTCTGGGAAATATTTATAAACATTGCAATATACTGCAAACAGCATTGCATTCTGGGAGTGATGTCAGATTCAACGGCAGAGAGGTCCTGCAAAAAGGAATGCTGCTATATTTGTAGAAGACACATGTGGAACCCAATGTGGTGAAGCCAACTCTGGACCTTCTCTAGAGGATGATCCATCTGAGTCCTGCACTTTATCAGCAGGTCTTCAGGAGGTGGAAATAAACTTGATCTGCCTTCCTTTATCTCAATTAGAAAGCATGGAATTTCCATTAAACCTTATTTGTATATGCAGCAGGTATTTAAACTGATATTGCATTCCACCAAATATTCCTCAGCTTAAATTATTGTTGTTTATTGTATTGGGTGTTATAGGTGTACATGGGTCTGGTGCCCTCTACTGGTAGACGTGCAGACATTGTGTTTATTTTCCCTTCTCTAGTCAGAATGACCAGCGCTGTTTCTCTTCTGCAGAAACATTGAACAGAAAGTACATATTCAGTAGCAATACAAGTGCTGTCCCGGTCCTCTACTTCACAAACTGACACACAACGCAGGTAAAACACAAAGGATAGACCGGTTCCAGAGCCAAAACCGAATACACATAATCCCAAGGCTTTTTACATAAAAGGTCAAGACTTAAACAAATTATAGAGAAACACATTGAAAACAAACTCCTCATTAACTGAAAGAATCAGAGTCAGTGGTGACGTCTGCCTGCAGATGGCGCAAGAACTGTACATGAACATGAAAACAAGTATAAAGAAGAAACTTGAGACAGAAGTTCTCTGTTGTTAAGATTTTATAATAAGACCAGTGATCCTGATGTAATGAGATAAAAACATGTACATCAGTGTCTGTATCTTTACTGATGCAACATTCAGCAGGTTCTTGTGTTCTGACACTATAGGGGACTATATATACATATAGATATATAGATCTATATGCATATACTGTGTATATATACACAAGCCACTAAATATGATTCTATTAAATATTTATATGTTAAAGGGGTGGATACCTCCTCTTACTCCTAAAGGGGACAAAAATATATATTTACATGTATTAAAAGATAAATAACTTAAGGGTTGTTTCAGTATCATTGAAGAACATTTTAGACAAGCTGCAGAGTCTTTAACAACTTACTGCTGGAGCCTGATAGTAATGAATTACAATAGTCCAGTCTCGATGTAACAAAGGCGTGGACTAGTTTTTCTGCATCTTTTTGCGAAAGGACATGTCCGATTTTTTAGATATTACGCAAGTGGAAAAAGGCCATCCTAGAAATTTGCTTTAAGTGAGAATTAAAGGACAAATCAGGATCGAAGATCACTCCCAAGTTCCTGACTGTTTCATTGGAAGCAAGGGCAATGTCGTCTAAGATACAGGATATCACCAGAGATTATTTTGGTAAACTGATCCCGGGTGATCAGAGAGAACCTGTCTAAATAATGGGTAAGATTCTCAGTCGTTTCTGAGATGTCTGTTTTTGGGAGGGTATTAGTGCCAATTGAGGGCAGGAGATGGTTGATTTTATTTCTAATAGAATTTTATATTAAAAAAGGTCATAAAGATACAGCTATTTACGGATCGAAGAAGACTGGGTTCATTGGAGGTGTGAGTCTCTGTCAGCCTGGCTACAGTGCTGAAGAGAAACCTGGGGTTGTTTTATTCTCTTCTATTAGTTTTGAATAGTAGGCAGCTCTTGCTTTGTGGAGAGCCTTCTTATAAGCTTTAACACTACTCTTCCAGTCTAGGAGATTTTCAACACTGTTGTTAGAGCGCCACCATCTTTCTAATTTTCTTGATACTCCGGTGTCTTGGAATTATACCAAGGAGCTAATTTACTGTGTTTTACATGTTTCTTTTTAGAGGCGCTATTGACTATAATGTTAATCGTAATGAGTCTGCAGAGCTATCGACAAGGTGGTCGATCTCAATGGAGCTCGGGCTTTTAAAGAATTTGTTGTTGATATCGACAGATAATACAGGTTTATATTGAATTATTTCCTTTAATTTAGCTACAGCACCATCAGGTAGACATCTAGAAAATTATATTTTTATTAGTGGCATATATTCAGATAATGAAAAATCAAAGGTTATTAAATTATGGTCTGATAGTATTGGATTGCAAGGAAGTACTGTTAAATGTTCAATTCCGACACCGTATGATAACACTAGGTCAAGTGTGTGGTTACAACAATGAGTAAGTTGGTGTACACACTGAATGAAACCAATTGAGTCTAGTATCGAAATTAATGCTACGCTAAGGCTATCTTTATTATTGTCAACAGGAATATTAAAGTCACCAACAATAAAAATGTTATTGGTATTTTGGTCTAGGTTTGATAAAAACACAGGGAATTCTGTTAAAAATTCCCTGTAAGCCCCTGGAGCACGGATAACTACAGCAAATATGATTGGCTGATGGTGTTTCCTGGATTGGCGTGGAAGACTAAGAACAAGACATTCAAATGAGTTATAGCTGAGTTTAGGTTTAGGATTAATTGATAGACTGGAGTTACAAATAGCAGCCACTCCACCTCCTCGGCCGAATTCTCTGGGAACGTGTGAATTTATATGACTGGGGGGAGGAGATTCATTTAGAGATTAAGAGAGTGGGATGAACGCCGTCTGTCCTAACAAGACCAGGTTTTCTCCAAAAAGTTTGCCAATTATTTTCAAAGACCATTCCATTTACAGGACACCACCTCAACAGCCAGCGGTTAAAGGACAACATGGGCCTAAACATGTCATCACCTGTTGTATTAGGCAGAGGGACAGAGAAAACTACTGTGTCCGACATCGTTTTTGCAAATGCACACAACGACTCAACATTAACTTTAGTGACCTCCGACATGCGAAGCCGGGAGTCGTTGCTGCCGACGTGAATTACGATTTTACCAGTGTTACGCATCTGTGCATCACACCTGAACTAGTTCAAAGTTCAGTTCATAAACGTAAACATGAATAGTTCACGTTCACCATTTCAAATCTGAACTAGATCATAGTTCAGTTAATGTCTTAGTTTTAAGGTGGAAATTGAGGCGCCCGGCTGTTCACACCGTCGGTGCGAGGCGCGAGTGGCGCAGCGCGGCGCATCGCAGCAGATGTGCACCGCACTAAGGTTTAACAGGAGGGTGGATAGGAGGCGTTTGGTTTTCCTTGTGTTCAATGAACGCGTTCTTTTGAACTCGTTCATGCACAACACTGGATTTTACTACAATTACGTTTAGTTTTAGCCAGCAGCTTCAGTTTGGATTCAATGTCGCCGGTGTTCCGTTTAACTGGCGGCCATATCAACTGGCGATTTGTTTACCTTTTTCCAGATGTTGAGGGTCGTTTGCAGAGCTGGTGGCAGATCGTCATTTTCACAAAGCGCTTGTGTGTGAAGTTCTGTGATCTGCTGAAGGTCTCACTGAAATAAAAATCCTACAAAAACCCTTCCCGAAATTAATGTGTTCGTGTCAGCATCACGTTGAGACAGCAATATAAATAAAATGTTTTAAAAAAATAAATAATATTACAACTACAAAAATCTTAACCGGTATTCAAAACATCGAGCTGAAGCACTATTAGCTTCTGGCCTGATGACTATCTCATTACGCCACCAAGCCGCTGAGATCTCCGTCGTGCGTCAGAAAAATGTCTTGTTCTTTGCTTTGTCGGCTGTATAACACCAGATGTGCTTTGAGGGAACGCCCATGTCATCTGGTGATAGTCCGAACACAGAGAAAACGCATGCATACTTACCAGGCTTCACAATCCGATGCTCCTCTTCATAGGAGACACAGGGAGTTATGAAGGAAACACATGTGTGACCAGCACCACTCAAAGTGCTTTTGTTTGACTCTGGTGATCATTACAATGCACACACACCAACAAGTGGCACATGAAAACATCCCTCACATCAACAAGTCGGAAGCTCGAGCGGTGTTTTATGAGTAAAGTTGGTGAACGTGTTTCTAATGGACGTGTAATGCTTCACGTGTCCTCCTGTCGCTGCTGGTTAAAGTCAGTGGGATTTTAAAAGATGATCTCGATGATCAGGTTCATTCATCGGAGAATGAAAACAACGCAAACGCTCATCAGAAAACGGGTGTGTTTGTTTTTCGTAGTTTGTGTAATCCAAGTGTTGTTAATCTGCGTGAAATCAACAGATGATCTGTCCGAAGTGTGTCGAGTGTGTTGTCAACATGACACGTGTGTCGAGGCAAATCTGGAAAACTAACTGAACGTCTCCATTGTCGAACAACGTGTTGTGTATTTCTTCTCTTCTGTCAGATTGCTGCATGCTTTGCTGGAGCTGTGTCAGTCAAAAGAGTAAATACATTTCCCTGTGTAACTATGACAACTCTGGCAAATTATAATAGTGATAAATAATAATAATAAAACTATTTGCATTTTTTTTGTATTTTCACAACAAATTTGGTGTGGTGATACAGGCAATTGTGGATGCTTCAGAAAACATCATTAAAAAGAAGGTGCCATTTGTGTCAGGATCATCTTCAGACTAAATATAAAAGTGAAAGAAATCCCACCACCAGGAATCGATGCACTGCGGTCCACATAAAAACAAACATAGTGACGATGACACTGCCCACTACGCCACAGATCAGACTGGTTATTTGAGTCACCTCTATCTAGGGCTGACCGTGAAACCTGTGCACATCTTACCATGAGTTATTGTTTCAGGGAACACGCCCAGGTTAACTTGTGACAGTAACAATTTAACCGTAAACTCTGAGTTATTGGTCACACACCACACATTTGGACACCGCTGTGCCTGTGTGCTTACCACACGCACAACATCATGAAAAACTGCTATATCCTGCGCACATACAAGGCAGAAGCCACAAAAGAGTTTGCGTGCTTACTATTAGTTTGCGTATCGTATGCTCGTTGATATCATGGTTGTTATGAAGCAAGTATACAAACACGAGTAATGAGAGGCTCGTAAGAGCTTGTAATCGGAAAAAAAATACCAATGTCATAGTTTGGTGTAAGGTCTTTTATTAAGTGTCTAAATGCAACACATATGCACATCTGCACACTCCTCTTCAGGAAGTTCAAACTACCTTGGCACTTCAAAAGTCACTGTAGACACTACCCATGTATGTCCAGATAACCTTTATGGTTCACCAAAATAATAGCCACACTTTTGAAGATTTTTTTTGGGTCATCCAACAAATTCCAACACAATACAAATACTATATAATTAAATTGTAACTAAGGCATACATGGCTCAGAGGTTTTTAAAGGCTCCCCAGCTTATGTTTACCAATAAAAATATTAGCCCATCACAAACATTTTAATTTAATACAAATGCTCAAGTATCTCCTTGGTAAAAAACACTCTGGTAACCTGTTGGTCCACATCCACTAACATGGTTGGTTTGGGGCTGTTAGTAATTTTTAAACATCACAGTAAGGATACCAAATATGTATACAAATACTTTGATACTAATTTAACCCATGTGTGAAACGTTTGGCTAATTATAATTATCAAAGCATTAGCAAAATGATTAGGAACGTAATTTCACACTCGCTCAATCACAGTCACTTGTTGGTGGCAAGGCCTACATATATGGGTTTTTAGCTCACATGATTTGTAGGAGTAAGGAGATTCAGAAAAGGACAGCAAGAGAAAGAAAGAGAGCGAATTACAAATAGAAAAAGAGAATAGAGAAGTGATAGAGTTTGGGAGATTGTTGAGGTAAGGTTAATTCAGGTGACAAAGTATTTAGAGTATTTAGCACAGGGATAGTATAGAAAGAGTATTGTAGATATAGGATAGATTATTGTAGATATTAGATATAGGATAGATTTGAGTAGCAATAGGCATAAATTACCACAGGGTAGTATTCAGAGCAGAAACACTTTAGTCAGGGACACATAGTTAGATAGTTAGAATTGAACGTAAAATGGTCAGGGAAATTTAAGACTTCCTGAGGCATAATGCCTATCCTTTAGGTTTATCCTCAAAAGAGCGATATACAATTAAGAGGAGATGTGAAAATTACATCTTTAAGGGTAAGTAGTGGCCTTGTCTTTCCAAAGAATAAGTCACTGATGGGGAGTAACTAATATCATCATGGCCCTCAGATGGTCAGCTTCACTACTCGCCCTGCTTCCTTATAGGGCATAAGGAAGCAGGGCGAGTATCTCGCCAAAGTAGTGAGCATGGAGGCCATTGCGGGATGGAAAAAACACTGGATGCCATTTCCTTGAGGTGCTACTGGCCTGGGATGGAAGAGGACATAAGGAAATGGGTGAGCTTGATCAAATTTTTTCAGTAATCTCTGTGCATGGTGGGGTAAATTACACACTCTTTCATATTCAATTTGATTCTTTTCTCATTTACTGATTTCTCAAATTTGTTTAGGTATTTGAGTGTCCTCAATGCCAGGCCAGAAGGAATGTCCTCAAAATAAAGAAGGCTTGCGTCCCAATTGAGATGACTGCACTGAAATGATACCCTATCCCAGAATAACAACACATTTCCATAACATGCTCTCTTTCCTCAGGTAACTGAGCCACTTGAGCTTGTTGGGATGGATTTGGTTGGCAAACTGTCACCGACCAAAAATGGCCGTCAGTACATTTGTGTCATGATCGACTTTTTCACAAAATGGACAGAGGTCTATCCGTTGAGGACCAAATGTGCTGCTGAGGTCACAGACTGCATTCTTGACTTCTTTTGTAAGTTTGGTGCTCCAAAAAGGCTTCTCACGGACCAAGGAAAAGAGAAATTGTTAATACGGTAAGAACTCCTCATGCCATCTGTATCATAAATGTTATGGGCTCAATATGAATGTTTCCGCTTTTTCTTTCAGCTCAACTATAATGTCTGTGAGAAGCTGGGCATGAAGAGAAGTCTCTGCTCTCCCTACCACGCCCAGGCCAACAGCTTGGTGGAAAAAAATGAATGGAACTATTCAAAGGTATGGTAAATGTAAATTTGTGACATTTATAACACTGCAATCTTAAGGTCTCAATGTTGTGTGTATGACCTTACAGGACCTTGACTAAATTAGTGGGGGGAAAACCAAACTCTTCGGATGGCCACCTCCAAGCAACCCTTTTTGCTTTAAGGACCAAAAAGCAATTGACCAACAGATACTCCCCCGTTTTCCTCATGTTTTGACGTGAGGCCAGGTACTCTACGGAGGTTCCCGAGGAGTATATGGTAAGTAGGAAGGTACACATGTAAGGTGTGTATTGTGGGAAAAACTGGAAATTAGGATGTTTCACTTCATGGCTGCTGTAACTCAACATTCTGATGTGTTTCTTGACACAGGTGACAGTTGATGGTGTGGAGGCTCTTATTGCCCAGGAGACCCAATCTCTGGGAATGGAGAGTCTCCCTGTTTTTTTCCGACTACAAGCTCTTACGAGCCTCACATTTCTCGTGTTTGTATACTTGCTTCATACCAACCATGATATCAACTAGCACACGATACGCAGACTAATAGTAAGCACGCAAACTATTTTGTGGCTCCTGGTTTGTATGTGCGCAGGATATAGAAGTTTTTCATGATTTCGTGTGTGTGGTAAGCACACGGGCGCAACGCTGTCCAAATGTGTGGTTTGTGACTGATAACTTTTTACGGTTAAGTTTACGGTTAAATTGTGACTGTCACAAGTTAACCTGGGCGTGTGCCCTGAAACAATAACTCATGGTAAGATGTGCACAGGCTTCACGGTCAGCGCAAGATAGAGGTGACTCAAATAACCACTCCGATCTGTGGCGTAGTTGGCAGTGTCATTGTCACTAAGTTTGTTTTTACGTGGACCGCAGCGCATCGATTCCCGTGGTGGGATTTCTTTCACTTTTATATTTAGTCTGAAGATGATCCTGACACAAATGGCACCCTATTTTTAATTATGTTTTCTGAAGCGTCCACAATTGCCTGTATCACCACACCAAATTGTTTGTGAAAATACAAAAAAATATAATTAGTTTTATTATTATTTATCACTGTTATAATTTGCCAGAGTTGTCATAGTTACACAGGGAACTTTATTTACTCCTTCGACTGACACAGCTCCAGCAAAGCACGCAGCAATCTGACAGAAGAGAAGAAATACACAAACTAAACGCTTCCTATTTTAGAACATAGGATAAGTAACATTCTGCCGCACTAATTAGCTCTATCTATACGCTTTATCAAAAAGGAAGGTTTTGACTAATATTAAACAAACAGATAGTGTCGGCCTCCCGAACTGAATGTGGTAGATTATTCCACAGCAGAGGGGCTTGATGGCTCCTACTCTACTTTTAGAGACTTTAGTGACGACAAGTAAGCCTGAATTTTCGGAGCGGAGTGCTCTAGTGGGTTGAAAGGGTACTAACAGCTCTTTAAGGTAAAATGGCGGCATATTATTCAAGGCCTTGAAGGTGAGGAGGAGAATTTTAAATTCTATTCTAGATTTAACCGGAAGCCAGTGTAGCGATGCTAATACTGGAGAAATGTGCTCTCTTTTCTTAGTTCTCGTCAGGACACGTGCTGCAACATTTTGGATAAGCTGTAGAGTCTTTAACGACTTACTGCTGGAGCCTGATAATAATGAATTACAATAGTCCAGTCTCGATCTAACAAAGGCGTGGACTAGTTTTTCTGCATCTTTTTGTGAAAGGACATGTCTAATTTTTGAAATATTACGCAAGTGGAAAAAGGCTATCCTAGAAATTGGTTTTAGGTGTGAAATAAAGGACAAATCAGGATCAAAGATCACTCCCAAGTTCCTGTTTCATTGGAAGCAAGGGCAATGTCGTCTAGCGCAGCTATATCTTGAGATAATGTGTCTCTAAAAAGGTGTTTAGGGCCAAGTATTATAACCTCGGTTTTATCGAGTTTAATAAGAGAAAATTGCAGGTCATCCAGGTTTTTATGTCCTTGAGACACGCTCGAAGTTTAGTTAATTGATTCCTTTGTTCCGGTTTTATTGACAAGTATAACTGGGCATCATCCGCATAGAAGTGGAAATTTCTATGCGGAGTGTGTCCTGATTATGTTTCCTAGTGGAAGCATATATAATGAGAATTACATTGGGCCGAGCACAGAGCCCTGTGGAACACCATAGTTAACTTTGGTGCGCACAGATGACTCATCATTAATTTGCACGAATTGGGAGCGATCAGAAAAATAAGATTTAAACCAGTTAAGTGTGGTTCCTTTAATGTTAATTAACTGTTTAAGTCTTTGTAATAAAGTGTGATGGTCAATTGTGTCGAATGCTGCACTGAGATCCAACAGAACGAGGACAGACAAAAGTCCCTGGTCTGAAGCTATTAGAAGGTCATTAGTGACTTTTGCTAAGGCTGTCTCTGTGCTGTGATTGGCTCTGAACCCAGACAGAAAGTCTTCATATATATTATTTTCCTGGAAAAACTCACACAGCTGATTGGCTATAACTTATTCTAAGATTTTAGACATGAAGGGAGTTTAGATATTGGTCTGTAATTGGGAAGGGGTTTGATTACTTCTATTTTAAAAGACTGTGGTAAATAACCTGATGATAATGACATATTGATTGTATTTAGTAACAAACTATCAATTAGGGGCAGAATTTCTTTAAGTAATCTTGTCGGAATCGGATCTAAGATACAGGTTGTTGGTTTAGAACCTGAGATTATTTTGATCACGGGTGATCAGAGAGAAACTTTACAAATAATGGGTAGGATTATCAGCCGTTTACGAGATTTCTGTTGTTGGAAGGGTATTGGTGCCAATTGAGGGCTGGAGATGGTTGATTTTATTTCTAATAGAATTTTATCATTGAAAAAGGTCATAAAGATATTGCTATTTAGGGATCGAGGAATACTGCGTTCGGTGGAGTTGTGACTCGAATTTGTTGTTTATATCGACGGATAAGACAGGTTTAAATGTAATTGGAATTATTTTCTTAAATTTAGCTACAGCACTATCAGGTAGACATCTAGAAAATTAGTTTTTTATTAGTGGCATATATTCAGTTATTGAAAAATCAAAGGTTATTAAATTATGGTCTGATAGAACTGGATTGCGCGGAAGCACTGTTAAATGTTCAATTCCGACACCGTACGATAATACAAGGTCAAGTGCGTGGTTACAACAATGAGTAGGTTGATGTACACACTGACTGAAACCAATTGAGTCTCGTATCGAAATAAATGCTACGCTAAGGCTCTTTATTATTGTCAACAGGAATATTAAAGTCACCAACAATAAAAATGTTATTGGTCTTTAGGACTAGGTTTGATAAAAACTCAGGGAATTCCGTTAAAAATTCCGTATAAGCCCCCGGAGCACGGTAAACTACATAAAATATGATTGGCTGTTGGTGTTTCCTGGATTGGCATGGAAGACTAAGAACAAGACATTCAAATGATTTGTAGCTTAGGTCAGTGATTTTCAACCAGTGTCTCGCGGCACACTAGTGTGCCATGAGAGATTGTCAGATGTGCCGTGGGAAATTATCTAATATCTAATGTTGCACTGATGTATCGGCCGAACATCGGTAGCAGCCTATATTCGCCTCGTTTACTGACATCGGCACATCGGTAATAATCTTGACTTTCACCGATATCATTGGCTGATGTTCATTGGTAATTGTGGTTAAACCGCTGGGCACGTGCCGCGGCTGGGGGAGCAGTCGCCCCTTCGCCCTCCTCTCCACATTGACAGAGGCTTGGTGTGTGGCACGCCTCAACGTTTTTTTTGTGGGGGGGAGGGTCCTCGTCCACGGAGCCTCACGGTGTCGCTGATGCGGGGGCTTTCTTTCTCTTGGACCACAGGGCGGTGTCCTTCGCCGGTGAGGAAGGCGGGGACCGGTTGGAGGGGGCTGGGTACGGCGGTCGGACGCGTGTCTGTCCCTTCTCGCGGATCCCCTCAGCTACGGCGCCCGCTGGGGGAACCCTCCGTTCGCGCGGGGGGACCCCTCCGGCGGTGCGCCTCGGCTGGTGCCTAGCAGCTGACAGAACTGGTGCGGACCAGGGGAATCCGACTGTTTAATTAAAACAAAGCATCGCGAAGGCCCACGGTGGGTGTTGAGGCGAAGTGATTTCTGCCCAGTGCTCTGAATGTCAAAGTGAATGAATTCAATGAAGCGCGGGTAAACGGCGGGAGAAACTGTTGGCACTCGAAACAGGTCACTCTGAGGAGGGCTGTTTTAGACGGGGTAAAAAGGTCCTGTTTTAAATTATCCTTTTGGTATTTTGACCAAAATATGTTAGACATTTCACCCCAAGAAACCACATCAACTGGCAAAATGAGCATAATATGTCTCCGTTAAATAAAGTTAACTTCAATCAAAGATTGTTTCCTAAATCTGATTCAATTTGTGCCCATTAAAGGTAAGAGTAATAAAGGGCTGAAATGATTACAAATTTTACTTTTTAATACATTTAGAAGTTATATTACTAACTATATGTATTATATGTACTGTGTTAGGCCATAGAGTGTCATTTTGGTTGGTGCTGTGCCCCGGGAATTTGTAAATGTAGAAAATGTGCCGCGGCTCAAAAACGGTTGAAAATCTTAGGTGATTTGGAGTTTACGTTTAGGATTAATTGATAGACTGGAGTTAGAAATAGCAGCAACTCCATCTCCTCGCCCAAATTCTTTGGGAACGAGTGAATTTATATGACTGGGGGGAATAGATTCATTTAGACTAACATATTCATCAGGATGCAGCCACGTCTCAGTGAGGGATATTAAATCTATGTTGTAATCTGAGACTAGTTCATTAACTTAAATGTGGTCTTTTAAACATTAGATCACTGTCAACTAAGGCTATTTTAAAGTCTTAGTTTCCTGTGTTCTTTCAATTTGTATTAGATTGTTGTGTGGAGTTCTTGCTCTGTTATTGTTTAATTTAAATAATTAAATCGGATGGTGGACAGACACAATCTCTATGGGGTTTTGTGACTGATCCAGAGGGAGCGCAGAGAAGTGTTTAGCACTGCTTCCTGGTCCCAACTATGGGTTGTCATGTAATAGTTGTCTTGTAATAGACTGAGTAATATTCCTAGATAAGAGAGCTGTTCCATCCCAAGAGGGATGAACGCCGTCTCTCCTAACAAGGCCAGGTTTTGTCCAAAATGTTTGCCAATTATCTACAAAGCCCACACCATTTACAGGACACCACCTCGACAGCCAGCGGTTAAAAGACAACAACATGCGGTATTAGGGAGCAGGCCAGAGAAAACAAGTGTGTACGACAGTTTTTGCGAAAGAACACACCGACTCAACATTAACTTTAGTGACCTCCGACATGCGAAGTCGGGAGTCATTGCTGCCGACGTGAACAACGATTTTATTGTATATATGTTAGTTTTAGCTAGCAACTTCAGTTTAGATTTGATGTCGCCGGCTCTGACCCGTGGGATACAGTTGACTGTGGTTGCTGGTGTCGCTAACCTGACGTTTCTCAGAACCAAGTCGCCAATAATCAGTTTGTTTCTCAGCGGGTGCGTCGCTGAGTGGAGCAAATCTATTTGACACGTGAGCTGGTGGCTCTTTAATCGTGGGCTTTTTAAGACTAGCACTATTCCCCCTCCGGACCGTCACTCAGCCGCTCTGGGCTCCCTGCTGCAGGGGAAAAGTCGAGGGACTGATAGTTAAGGCTAAGCTACGTGCTAAGCTAGGTGGCTCCGCAATGGCTAGCGGTTGCTTGCTAATTAGAACTAACGGAGGTTCTCGCCTCCATCGCTATCAACTTAATACATTTATTACAAGTACCACTACTGTTAAGGGAGGCTGAGGATTAAGTAAACATTAGAGACACTCTGAGCAAAGAGAGCAGTGGAGCAAGAGGGAGAGAGAGAGAGAAGACATCGCTGCTATATAGCTACGAAGGTGAGCTCAAACAGAACACAGAATCACTTAAGCTCCAGAGAGTAGGGGTTGGGAAAGTGAGCACATTTTGGCCGGTACTCACCTTCTGACCCACTTTTGGTCAGAGCTATTCAAGGGATAAGAGTTTGTTTTAGAGTCAGGGTCAAATTTAAGGAAGGGGTAGACATTTATTTTTGGTCAGGATGAGGAGCTAGGAAAGGCATTATGCCAATACAAATTCACAGTTCACTCACTATGAACCTCTACCTTCCAATGTTTATACAGCACGTCCAGCTGTGTCTACGACCAGACATTTTTTTTTTTACACTGAGCAGCCGCAGCACTAAAGACCTTCATATGTTACAGTAGAAGCAGCATCTGTTGGGAAGCAGCTGGAGTCATCTGATCCTCTCATTGAGACACAAACTGAAAGCGGTAACACATTTAAGAATGATGGCAACGTTCCTGCCACCACTTTGAATCGGACTGTTTTATCAACCTGGGCCAATATAACAACGGATTCTCTAAAAAGGTTGTTATTGAAAGAGGGATCTGTGCCATCTTTCCATCGCAATACTGAAGACGAGGGAAATGTAAGTATTTTTTTTTTTTTATAATTCTGGTATTTGCTTCTTTTAGACATTTTGTGTGGAGGCTAGTACCGTTAGCATGTTGTGCCGTGTGTGTGAGGGGGTGGGGGGCTAGTATGTAGTAGTGGGGGATAGGGAGAGACTTTACAGGAGTTTTCATGTTCGACTATTAATAACGTTATTGAACAATTAATCGAGGACGGCTGGCGAGTCTTAGCGAGAAGACGGCGTCGGAGTCCACGGTGAACGGTGATCGCGCGCAGGTTCGTGAGTGTTGTGCTCTCCACGCTCTTTCACCCCCCCCAACCTCCGCTCGAGGGGCCGTAGCAGCTACTACGAGCCCCGTAGCAGCTACTATGACCCCCGGTAGTAGCTGCTATGAGCGTCGGTAGTAGCTGCTGTAGCTTGAAGTTAGCTACGGATGCTTGGAGCAGCTGCTACGAGCTCCGGTTGTAGCTGCTGTTTTTTGAAGTTAGCGACGGATGCTTGGAGCAGCTGCTACGAGCTCCGGTTGTAGCTGCTGTAGCTTGAAGTTAGCTACGGATGCTTGGAGCAGCTGCTACGAGCTCCGGTTGTAGCTGCTGTAGCTTGAAGTTTGCTACGGATGCTTGTAGTAGCTGCTACGAGCGTCGGCCGTAGCGAACTTCCAGCCCAGTGCTGCCGTGGGAAAAAATCAGCGGCACAGTACTAACAGGAGGACACGCGAGCGGAGGGGGGGGGGAAAGAGCGTTGAGAGCACAACACTCACGAACCTAACTTCCAGCTACAGCTGCTGCTACGAGCGCTCGTTCAAGATACCGGAGTATGTTGTTGTCATAATGTGCGGGACTAGAACGATTATTCATTACCAGCCCTAGTTTGGGGAAATGTGTCCTTGTATCCTTGTATGCATGACAGTAGTACAAACATGAATAACATTGCTGCTTTTGGTGTTCAGGCAAGCACATCTGTTCACGGTGCTAGGCTACATTACGTAGCATGCCAGACGGACCCACCAAAGATGCGCACACATGGCACGCAGCTTTCTATGAAAACACTGCGACCTCACTACAAAAGTACAGGTTGGTTTACCCTCAGTTACTTCGTCATGTCATTGATTGTGTCTCCGTGTTAAAGTTGTAACAGCATCTCATTTGTTGTGACTCCATGGATACTCTGTCTGTTTTATCATAGGCACACAGAAAACTGTGCTGCACTGATGTCGGTGTTGGGACTTGAGCTGTAAGAGACCTCGCTTGGAGGAGGGAGAGGACAACCCAAGTTGTTCAAGTATGGACTTCGGAGGATGCTACCTATGATCCTGATGACTCGCTCACAGTCTTGACTGAGTCAGCAGATGTGACGTGAGTGACTCAATATTTAATCTAAACATTTCAATAATCAGATGGATTACCATCCTACACTTTTTTAGCTGTTGCAGCCTTTTGGTGAAATCTTTGTCTTTCTAATAGAATGGATTCTTCCAACCCTGTTCGTAAGACACCCACATATGT
>CM028869.1:827694-846021 GCA_016801935.1 Platichthys stellatus
CTTGGTATGTACCCTCGGGTTTGAATGCACTTATTGTAAGTCGCTTTGGATAAAAGCGTCAGCTAAATGAAATGTAATGTAATGTAATGTAATGTAATGTAATGTAATGTAATATAAGAAGGGCGAGTGCACAGCAAAGCCGGTGAAAGCAGATGCAATCCTCCATGATTCTCACAGGCTCTATTTAAAAGCCAAACAATGTACAAACAGTATGTGAAACATAAATAACATATCAATTAACTGCTGTCTTTAAATGGTCTTCACCATTTAAAGACCATTTATTTATCGTCTTCACGATGAATAGAATAATATAATTATAAAAAGAAAATAATAAATACAAAAAAGTGCAAAATGTCCAACTTTTTCCCCCAATTTGTATTACAGATCACATGGATAACCTGTTGGACCTCATCTTTCATGAGGTTTTTCAGGACCCAGCCCCATATGTGAATGAGGTGCTGAAGATCTCAAAACCTGAGGATCTCTCTGCTAAGTATGAGAAACCTGACAAGCAGGAAGTTATAGCCAGCTATGTGTCGAGTTTCAATCAAGGGCAGGTCTGAACCCTGTATAACTTCACTGAGCGTCAGGGAACACTCTGCGTATCTGGAGCACCGAGCAGGAGGGCAGGACCACCCTGATTCTCCGGCCCAGATGGCTTCAACACCAGCTCACAAAGCTTCTGTACGCCAAATACCTGTAACGGCTGATCAAACTTCACATTGTATTTAGAGAATAAAAGGTGACACACAAATATATAGTGTTCCTTTGTTTACAGTATGGCTACTGATGGCACAAATTGTATTTTTGTAATCAATGTTTTTATTATACTTGGTATTTTTTGTATTTATTACCTCTGTCCCAGCCAGTACATTTAATAACTATGATTAAAAAGCTCTGTCGCAATCTTTCTAACAATAAAAGTTTATAGAAACAGTTGTGTGCTTTTAGTGTTTGATATGTAACATGTCAACAATTGACACGTGTAAGATGAGCAGTTAGAAAGGAATACAGAGGGAAGGGTTGATCTGAGGAGGGCTGTTTTAGACAGAGTAAAAAGGTGATGTTTTAAATTATCCTTGTGGTATTTTTACCAAAAAATGTTACAGATATTTCATTAAGACACCAAGGAACCATATCAACTGTGGTGAAATGGGCATAATATGTCCCCTTTAACATCAAAGAAATAATGAGATACAAATATAATTACCTTTGAAAATATGAGATACAGTAAACGTATATTATAATGTGGTACAGAATGAAACAATATGTTGGATAGACAGTGATCCAAAGTTACAAACAAATCTACTTTGTAATGAAGACAAATATGCAGTAGAAAGGCCGAACAGGGTTTTAAATCCATATTACTAGTCTGAACAACAGACAACCAATGTACACGTGTTAAGGCATATGCATGTGTATAGATGAATAGACCTGTCTTAAAAAGGTTCTGTGTGTATAATTAAGTGACATATAGTGGTGAAGGTGCATGTTGCAGTTAATCACCCCTCACCTCACCACTCCCTTCCAAAAATGAACCTGTGATATCCTTCAGTTATTGGAATATTGGTGTCCATTTAAACATGTTTCTTTGAGATAAATGAACATGCAGAACACAATTAAAGAGATTTATGCTTGATGGTCAGGAGCAAAAAAATTAAACTCTCACACACACATTTCATATTTGGGTTAAAGTTTACACATGACAGAACTGGATTGTGCTATGCTCACACACAATTCAATTACTGCTAAATAGAGCAAACAAAGTTGAAGCTAGCAAATCATTTTCTGTTCCAAAAGAAAAATCTTCCTGCGTCACAGTTAAAGGGCCAGTTAGAAAGACTTCTACTGCCCCACAGCACAAAATGTCAATACTGTACAGTATCTGCACTGTGCTGAATTATTGATCCACTTTTGCTCTGGTAGCCCAAGGCTTGGAGTTCAAACCTCACATTTTACAGAAAGTAAGCTTGATACAAGTCTTCACACTTTTGAGTGATTTCTGCCATAGATCTTTACTGCAGGATTATTCTCTATCATTGGAACATCATAACTCCCGCTTCACTTTTCCATTATGAGTTGACACTCAAGCAGGTAGACTCCTGCTGTTGGTTTAAAACTGTACCAAAAGGTCACCCATTCATAGTCTTGACTGCGTATCCCCTACCATTATATTTGGGGGGCGCCCCACCCCCCCAACGGCAACTCCCCTGGAAGGTTAGGTTTATTTTTTTTAATATAGCGCCAGATCTCAACATTAGTCATTTAAGGTTACCTTTCCTATAAAACAGGTCTATTGCTTGCTCTTTTATTAAGCAAACTAAATGGTCTTATGTTATTTATCTTATTTACATGAAGGCATGTCATTTCTGTCTCTACATGGTCGCAGGTTTAGATTTCTCCTTTGCTCTTTGTATCGCGCACGGTGGAGTCCCATCCCGATTGCGCACACACAGACACGTGTGCACACACACAGGTGAGCACAATCCCACCAGCGGATAGAGAGCATCCATCGGAAAACATGTCACATCAACCACCTGAAAAACAGTTAAAAATATCCGCGTTTTTTAAACGCTCCCAGGGTGGTGAAAATGGCAACACTCAATCTCCTGCGAGCAGCAGCTGGAGTAGCTCTCCTAATCCGGGTCCAAGTATTGAAAAAAGCCCAGGTGTTGCACGCCCTGCTCCAGACAAGCATCAGTCCAGTCACCACCGAATGACTGGTTTTGACCCAGCATGGCTGTCCGTGTCCGCCGCCGATTTGATTGGGGGTTGCTCCCCCCACACCGTAACCCGCTGTTTGCAGTGAGTGGTGTTCCTTGAAACCCCCCCTTGTGTGTTTGATCAAAGTGAGGAGTGGAGGTGAGTTTTAAGTTAACCTTTCTCTTTTATTTGCCTTTTTATTTTTTTTATTTTTTTATTTGAGGCCAGGTAGTTTCCCCTTTTCACCTCTGTGCGCAGCAGCTCGGATTGTTTACCCTTTTTCACGTTATAAAATACAGTTGGTTCTTAGTTCTCATGTTTTGTTATGTGCCAATTTTATTTCTCTTTAGCCCTCTACGCATTGGCTGGACTTTCGTTCTCAACCCCTTTCTGCCATTTCAGGCATACAGTTGGCATTTTCAGGTGAAAAACTTTTAATTCAACCCTTCCTTCATTTTTTGTGACTGTACCCAGCCTGTTTATTAATCCCCCTTTATCAGCTATCCAAAATTGCTGGGCGCTATTGTTGATCAATTTATTCTTAAATCACGAAAGCGACACAAAGATGTCCTCACATTTGTCCCGTTATTGCCGGGGTATCATGGACCCCAGTGATGGCCACCGTAAATGCCGTACTTGTTTGGGCATGGCCCATTTGATGGATGATAGTGAGAACCCCTGTGTGGCAGCAGTTGAACTGTGGAGGAGCATGTTCAAAGAGCCAGATGGGTGGAGCAGTCTGTTCAGTCTGAGATAATAAGAAAAAACATACAAACAGACACATGGTTAAATGATAAATCACATACCTATTAAGACAGTAACAGTAACTGACAGATAATAAAAAGCATCTCAGTGTAGCAAGTGATGATACTCAGCCTGTTTCTGCAGCTCCTCCTCACCATTCTGTTAGTCATAAAGTACAGATGAAAGGATTTCATCAAACTGGGAAAAAAGGTATTCGTGAGATTCCAGTGGCTGGAAACCATTTGTTTTTACATTCTAGAAATGTTGTAATTGTAGCTACTCAGACACAGTATGTTCCACACTCTATCAAGGTTCTAAGTAAAATAGTAAATTAAATCACTTCTATGTAGGATTCAAAAGATGAACTGATTGACTTTCAGTTTGAGGGTTAACATCCACATCCACATCCACTCGATAACCTTATATACATAGAACCAAGAAAAAGACTCCAATTCCTCAAGTGTCGCTTGATGTGGCTCTAACGTTTTTACAGCTGAAAATCCTCTCAGTCAGTGTCTCATGTAATGTCAACCAGCACAGCCTTGTAAAGCACAGCTCATTTTCCTAAGGCAAGTCTGAGATACTTTTCCCTTATGTAAATTTACAATATAAGGGCATTATATTACAATAACACATTAGTTACAGTAAGTTCAGAGAGGTTGGGTGTGGGAAGACCGATTATTGTGGCAGCAATATGGGACATATTCTTCAATTAGATTTGTATAGTGTCAATCATAACACACATTATCTAAGGCACAAAGTAAGGTCAAGACCTTTAAATATTATAGAGAAACTTGAGAGTTCCCACATTGAGCAGCACTTCGGCAACTGTGGAGAGAAACAACTCCCTCATTAACTGGAAGCAACATCGGCCAGAGCTAGACTCAGTGTGGGCGGCCATCTGCCTCAGCCAGGTTATGCGCGTTAGTTTTGTCTGGTTTGTTACAGAGGGCATGGTAAAGAAACATGATGGTTTGGATGATAGTGTTGTACAATTGCAAGACGAGTTTGGGTAAGATAGAGTGTATTATTGTCCAAGGTATTTTAAGTGTTCAACCATGGAACAGACCACTGGAACATTCGGTCTGTTTTAACACGGCAATGTTGATATGCAAACTAAACTAACCAAACAGAAATATAACAGCAGTGGTAAATTAGCTTAGTTTCAGATATTTGAAGGAAACTTGACATACATCAGCTTGATCCTGCTGCTCCTTTTGGCCTTTGTGGACTTTTCCCGTTTCCAAATCGCCATATAGTTCCTCTATATAAAGCATAACAGAAGACGGTATGATGAGATATATTTTTACACACCAAATGGTGTGTGTGCTTCTTCTGTCAGAAACGAACCTGAGGCCTCAATGAATGGTCTCATCTCTGTCGTTCCTAAGGTACAGTTGAGACCAATACTGAAACACAGAGAGGAACAGCCAGTGAGCCTCAGAGAGATTAATAAGACGTAATAAAAACAAAGTTGTGCTACTTTCAAGTCTCTAATTATACAACATAGTAAAGCAGGTATTCATTTTGCTGCAGAAATCAAGTGATTTTGATTACAGCACACCAATTCCAGTGTAAGTTGGATCTTCGGCTGTGTTACCTATGTTTATGACCCCTCATTTTCACCCGGAGATATTATTATTTATTTATTTTTTCATTTTGGCATGTTGCGTGTTAGAAGCATCATCAACCCCTCCACTCGCTCGTGGTGAATCCAGCACGGTAACTCCTGCTTTGTTCTTACAACGACCTCTGCTGACTTTATACAATGGGCCGCACAAAGAAAGTGTGCAGAAACTCTGGAGGCTCCGACTCAGACATTTGAGTTCCTGCATACCCAGTTCATTGCCTGTCTGAAAGCAGCTCAAGTGTAGTTAGTTGTGAGGCAACCTACAAAAGTGGTTTAGCATGAGATGAACTCACTACAAAGGCTATTGCTTGTCTTAAATAGTGTCAATCAAGGCTGAAAAAACATAACAATCTGGCTGTCCCATAGACTTGTATTGATTGACTGAACTAATCCCATTCAGGCGTGGATTTCAAGATATAACACATCGAAAGTGTAAATCAAACATGAGGAACTCAACTCAACGTGATGCATTCATTCTATAAATGAAAAGTACAGGAGGGGATGATTCATAACGGTATATATAGCCCAGTCAAACAATGCTAACTTTTATATAGTGTAATAACATCATTACATAATAATAATCTCATATGACTGGTTAATATAAATATGAAGCAACTTTTGCAACAATTAAGTAAACCGTATTAGTTGCAAAGGTCCACTGTCACAACTGGTTACGCGTGCTTTAGTTATATTGGTTAGAGGCGCTAGTTCCACCTCACACACACACACACACACACACACACTCACACACACGTGGTGTAACAAGTGGGCAGCCGGAGATTGTCTGAGTTTACATTGGACTCAGTGAGATAGGAGGCTAACAGCTAAGTGCTAACGCGGGGAGAGAGCTGCATGTATTTACCCACTTCGGCGGAGAACTTGTGGATGACGTTGGTCGGACCCATGTTGTGAAGAGGCAGCCTCGGAAACGGCCCTGTGCTCCGTATCGAGATCCCCGTGTAAATCCTGGGAATCAAACTTTCACCAACTAAGCTCTTAATCTCTGATCCTCAGCTGCTTTCAGTGGTGAGTGCAGTGTTGCCAACTCCTCAGTAAGGAAAGTAGCTATTGGCTGTCCTAAAAGTCGCTAGATGTCGCTAAATGACGACATCGCCTAATTTGCATAATGTAATGGTCGCTATAGGACGTACAGAAAGTGAGAAAAAAAACACCCTAAATATGTTTACAACTTAAAATAAGCTTTCTTCTACAGAAGCATATTACATTCATTTAAAAAAAGAAATTCCGAGACAAATGCCCCAAAAAAGAAAAAATTCAAGTGAATGCAATACGCTTCCGTGTTCTTCTGTTGATTCTTTTTATTTTTTCTTGACATTGAAATAGGCCATCACTTCTCAAAATAACTTCATGACTTTAATGCTTTATCTAGACCCACATACATAAATCGAATTTGTCCTGTATTGTTAAATGTTAGAATATCAAATTTAATCAAAAGGCTGTTATATGTAATTCGCCACAGGACGATGTGCGCTGCATGATGATATGCGCGGCAGGACAATGTGCGCTGCATGATGATATGCGCCACAGGACGATGGGCCCCCAGGACGATGTGCGCAGATGTGTGCCCCAGAATGATGTGCGCCACAGGACGATGTGCGCTGCAGGACGCTGTGCGCCACAGGACGATGTGCGCTGCACGAAGATGTGCGCCACAGGACGATGTGCGCTGCATGATATTCGCCACATGACAAAGTGCACTGATGTGTGCCCCAGAATGATGTGCGCTGCACGATGATGTGCGCCACAGGAGGATGTGCGCTGCACGATAATGTGCGCCACAGGAGGATGTGCGCTGCAGGATCATGTGCCCGCAGGAAGATATGCGGCGATGTGTGCCCCAGAATGATGTGCGCTGCAGGACGCTGTGCGCTGCAGGATGATGTGCGCCACAGGACGATGTGGCCTGCATGATATTCGCCACAGGACGATGTGCGCTGCATGATGATATGCGCGGAAGGACAATGTGCGCTGCATGATGATATGCGCCACAGGACGATGTGCCCCCAGGACGATGTGCGCAGATGTGTGCCCCAGAATGATGTGCGCCACAGGACGATGTGCGCTGCAGGGCGCTGTGCGCCACAGGACAATGTGCGCTGCATGATGATGTGCGCCACAGGACGATGTGCACCGGTGTGCCCCAGTATAAAGTGCGCCACAGGACTGATGTGCCCGCAGGACGATGTGCGCAGATGTGTGCCCCAGAATGATGTGCGCTGCAGGATGATGTGCGCTGCACGATGAGGTCATGCCACACTGACCTCATCTTATGGTTTCAGTTGTCAAGAGACACAGTGTCATTTATATGAGAGAAGATATGTAGAAATATGTAGACGGACACTGCTCTGGTTAGTGCAGTCATACAACGCAGTGCGGAAATTCTAGTGTATTTTTTTTTTTATAAATGGGTTATCTTTTTTACAATCTACAAAAAGTTATCATACATTTGGTCACAGAATGTTACACAAATAAATTGCCATTAAAGTTGGCATCTTGCTGTCTCGCCAGTCTGACGATGCAGCTGAAGCGTCCATCAAGGGGGTTCTGCAGGTAATTTGGATTGTTTGTTTCTTGTGAAGAGGAGAATAACATGAATTCATACCAATATCAGTTTACAATCAAACCATTTTGTGTTAACCTTGTGTAAACAGAGTCAAAGGACATTGTACAACAATGACACACATTTTTCCACAGTACCTGTCGTTCACTACTGAACTTCTGACACCCATTAATGGACTGTGTCTTCCTGTAGAGTGGTGATGTTCTCAATGTTCTTTTTACAGTCTTTCAAAACAAAATTAGAGTTACAAATGTCAATGCCCCACAACCCATTGCCGATACGGTTGTATTTGCACACCACATCGGATCAAAACAAAACTGCAGTCTGTGAAACAAGCAGTTTTGGTAGATATAAGGAAAATGCTAATATTTCTACATGATACATATGAAATGCTAATATTTCTGCATGAAACATATTCAGTCCCTTAAGCAAAATAACAATGATGGCAGGCCGCAACCTCAATGCCTTCGTCTACTTTGCTTAAAGACAAAATTCTTTCAGTGTGATATTAACTTGTATGTCAGCAAGCGTACTTTGGGGATTTTATAAAAATGTATATTTGGCACATTATATAAAATGGTGTTTCTGGTATGTAACTTAAAAGTACGTCTTTAATGTAAAAGTACCTCTTTAATGGTAGGATCATTTCTCTCCCTCATCTTCCTTGTGGTACGTGGATGATGGTAGTGGGCTCAACCCGGCTTCTCTTTCTCTCTAGGCTGCCCTTCCTGCTCTTCATCAAGCAAAACAAAGTGTTCGGTCCAAGTTATTGACTTTAATGAAACTCCTTTCGCTTCACTTGGATCCTCCTTGATTAAAAAACAGAACATAGCAATTGTTTTATTAAATGAATCGCAACTCCATAACATGGAAACATTATTGTCATATTGCATACTATACATTAAACCAAATTGACCTGATATTGTGGAGTAATGGTAGAGAAATACACTCCTTATTAATCTAAAGCATTCATAAATCAAATTCATGTTTTTATTTATATTGTAGCGTCCCTCAATGATGAGCTAAGCGTCTTGAACTGGTTTCAACAACCATGTATTCACCTCCCAGGTAGCACAGGCTACCGTGGGCTGAACCATGTGGCTAACAATGGCGTATTAGCTGAAGAATAGCATCCATTGTGTGTATCAACGGACTCCGCATCCGCTGTCTCAGCACTCGGACTGTAAACCTAGATTGTAACGATCTTTAAAAACAATAAATTACTTACCTGACAGAAGGAAAATTACATCGTGGCCTTCCAAGCGCACCAGCTATTCAGCTCAGCACTGAGTTAAATGGACCGGATGTTTACAATTCACACGTCCGGTTTGCTCGCCTAGTCCGTCCGTGGCGCAGTCGGTCCCACTTCGGGATGAACGGTCTCGCAGGATCCTTCGCATTAGAGGTGTAATCTAGCCTCAAATATTAATATTATATAAGGTGAATAACATTCACGATGCTTGAACGACACCACACAGGGACGGTGATTTTAACATCACGCTGTGCCGTGCTGGCATGGCAGCGTCATAGCAACCCTCTTAGCAACGATAAAAACATGCGTGATAACTATTTAAAATATTTATCATAAGCACAAACTGGCTGAAGACTGTGGAAGCAAAGAGCACATTTCTCACTAGAAATGGTGTCAGAATGTATTTTTATGCCAAAACTAAGTTACAAAATTATATTTTTATCTGAAAAAACAAGGAATATCCGCCATTGTTTTCCTCTCCGCAGACGGGAGCTTGTGAGTCACGTGACGTGAGAACACGCCAATGCAAAACAATGGGCTGACAAAATGTTACCATTTCCCAGATTTTGAGATGGTAACGTCGTTCCAAGTGGACCAACGTTGCCACTGAACGTTTTCTGATGAGACTGGGTTGTCCTGGGGCGCACATCGGCGCACTTCCTCATGTGCCGCATATCATCATGCAGCGCACATCGTCCTGTGGCGCACATCATCGTGCAGCGCACATCATCATGCAGCGCACAGCGTCCTGCAGCGCACATCATTCTGGGGTACACATCGGCGCACATCGTCCTGCGGGCACATCATCCTGCCGCGCACATCATTCTGGGGCACACATCTGCGCACATCGTCCTGCATGCACATCAGTCCTGTGGTGGACTTCATCCTGTGGCGCATATCATCATGCAGCGCACATCGTCCTGTGGCGCACATCATCGTTAAGCGCACATCGTCCTGCAGCGCACATCATTCTGGGGCACACATCGGGGCACTTCCTCATGTGGCGCACATCATCGTGCAGCGCACATCATTCTGGGGCACACATCAGTGCACTTTGTCATGTGACGAATATCATGCAGCGCACATCGTCCTGTTGCGCACATCATCGTGCAGCGCACATGGTCCTGTGGCGCACAGCGTCCTGCAGCGCACATCGTCCTGTGGCGCACATCATTCTGGGGCACACATCTGGGCACATCGTCCTGGGGGCACATCGTCCTGTGGCGCATATCATCATGCAGCGCACATTGTCCTGCCGCGCATATCATCATGCAGCGCACATCGTCCTGTTGCGCACAGCGTCCTGCAGCACACATCGTCCTGTGGCGCACATCATTCTGGGGCACACATCTGCGCACATCGTCCTGGGGGCACATCGTCCTGTGGCGCATATCATCTTGCAGCGCACATTGTCCTCTGGCGCACATCATCGTGCAGCGCACATCGTCCTGCAACGCACATTATTCTGGGGCACACATCTGCGCACATCGTCCTGCGGGCACATCAGTCCTGTGGCGCACTTTATTCTGGGGCACACATCGGTGCACTTCCTCATGTGGCGCATATCATCTTGCAGCGCACATCTTCCTGTGGCGCACATCATCCTGCAGCGCACATCATTCTGGGGCCACATCGGCACACTTCCTCAAGGTGCACAAAAGCGCCGGAAACGGTGAGATAAGCCTATTTTTACAACTTTTGTTAAAATCTTAATTTTTTCATCACATATATGCCCAAGGTGCACAAAAGCGCTGGAAACGCTGAGATAAGCCTATTTTTGCAACTTTGGTTAAAATCTTCATTTTTTCATTACAGATAAGCCCAAGGTGCACAAAAGCGCTGGAATAGGTGAGATAAGCCTATTTTTGCAACTTTGGTTAAAATCTTCATTTTTTCATAACATATATGCCAAAGGTGCACAAAAGCGCTGTAAACGGTAAGATAAGCCTATTTTTGCAACTTTGGTCAAAATCTTAATTTTTTCATCACAGATAAGCCCAACATGCACGAAAGCGCTGGAAACGGTGAGATAAGCCTATTTTTGCAACTTTGGTTAAAATCTTCATTTTTTCATCACAGATAAGCCCAAGGTGCACAAAAGCGCTGGAAACGGTGAGATAAACGGTGAGATAAGCCTATTTTTGCAACTTTGGTTAATGTCTGGAGGTTTCATGGACTAAAGCTGAAAATCAGTGCTTTTTGACTGCCATAATGAAATAGGGTCACTCATCAACGTAATTTCTCAAAAGGTCTTCAGTCAAATTTCTTGATACTTAACATGCATACAGTGGATGTTTATAATGAAAAAGGTTAATTTGAAATCTTGGTTTCAACTCTGAAGGAATTCTTTAAACAAATGATTTTAAGTTTTGGAATCCCAAATGAAAAAGTTGCAACTGAACGGTTTCTTCTGTCTAAATGGCTCAAAATGCCCAAAAGCGCTGTAAACGATGAGATAAGCCTATTTTTGCAACTTTGGTTAAAATCTTCATTTTTTCATCACATTTATGCCCAAGGTGCACAAAAGCGCTGGAAACGGTGAGATAAGCCTATTTTTGCAACTTTGGTTAAAATCTTCATTTTTTCATCACACATATGCCCAAGGTGCACAAAAGCGCTGACAACGGTGAGAAAAGCCTATTTTTGCAACTTTGGTTAAAATCTTAATTTTTTCATCACATATATGCCCAATGTGCACAAAAGCGCTGGAAACGGTGAGATAAGCCTATTTTTGCAACTTTGGTTAAAATCTTCATTTTTTCATCACATATATGTCCAAGGTGCACAAAAGCGCTGGAAACGGTGAGATAAGCCTGTTTTTGCAACTTTGGTTAAAATCTTCATTTTTTTAAGTACTTCAATTAGAGCAGTTCTACACTCCTGTAATTGTTTCAATATAATTTTGTCCCCCTTTACTCTATGCTCATGTCCCAATCTTTTTATATCACTTTCCAATTGTTTTTCCTTTTCAAGTCTGTTTTTATTTAATTTAACAGCTACTTCGATTAATTTTCCTCTCAGCACTGCCTTAGCCCAATCCCAAAGGGTGGAGTGGGACACTGCTCCATTATCATTTATTACAAAGTATTCTTCTATAGTTTGTTTTAATTGTTTTTGGGTCGTCGGGTCTGTTAGCAAAGAGACATTTAATCTCCAGTATTTAAAATGTCTTTCGAAACCCAAGTTCAATTTCAGTCTTACTGGTCCATGATCAGATAGAGCAGTGGTTCTCAACCTTTTTTCAGTTACGTACCCCCTTCGAAGAAAAAATTCTGCGGAGTACCCCCTAACCAGCGCAAAGCATTTTTGGTTGAAAGAAAGATGTAATGTGATTTATTAACCCTTGTAACTAGACCCATTCAAATTTAAAACTCCATCAATGTCCATAACATTGCTCATTTGTAGTGGTCTCTCTTGAACTATTTCGAAATAAAAAGATATAAAAATAACTAAAGACTTTTTTTATCTCAATATAAATAAAGATTTGTGCACCTCAAAATAATTATCAACTTAAAGTGACCTCTTTTGGGATCATAATAAAGATATGTTCTCAAACTGAACTTATGAACTTAATTAAAGCTAAACACTTCTTCCCAAAAATAAATCATTAACTTAGTTTAAAATAAAAGATTAGCTCAAAACATATTTTTTTAATATTTATCATCTTAAAATATCTTCTTTAAGGATAGAAAAGAATACTGACAGGTAGCTTGTTTCTGTTTGCTTCGGGGAGGCTTTTCGCATCGTGTCTTGAGATGACCTGAATTCAGAAAGTTTCCTCTTAAAAAACTCAGGTGGCTTACCAACATGACTTTCATGTTTTATCTGGAGATACCGCTGAAGATGTGGTGGCTTAATGCCACCGTTGGCTAATCTCTCCCCACAGAAAAAACAAAAAGCGTAAATAATATAATATTAATTTTTAATATTATTGAAGTGTTTTTCTGTTATTTTATTGTGAAATATTTGCTCGCTTTAAGGTCATACAATTTCATTTCCGCTTTTGTATTACATTCTTTTATTTTGAAAGGGTACCGGTAGAGACGCGGACTTCTTGTTATGAATCATTAACTAACAAACTTTTACGTTTTAGCGCCCCTCCGAAGAGGCACAAGCTCTCACGGTGTTGTTTAGGGAAGGCTCTCTGCTCTGGTTTCGCCTTCTTTGGTACTTGTTCCTCTGTGTTTTAGCAGCATTGCTCGTGTTTCAGCAGCATTGCTGCTGCACTTCAACTCGACTCCATTGTTGAAGTTTTCAAGGCAGGTGATGACAGGTGGCGTGTGCCAGGTTGGGTCAAACCATTGGTATGGGGGAGACTGTTTAGTTCATGAACTTACACTTATATTTCATTGAATATTTGTTAAATAACAATTTTCAAGGATTTTTGAATGGATTCTAATTTTAAATATATATAAAAAAAAATCTCAAGTACCCCCTGGAGTACCTTCAAGTACCCCCAGGGGTACGCGTACCCCCATTTGAGAATCACTGAGATAGAGTAATAGGTTCTACAACCCATTCCTCAATTTTTTGAAGGCTCTGCTTTGAAATGCAAATCAGATCAATTCTGGAGTATGAACCATGAACTGTAGACAGAAATGTAAAGTCTTTTGTCGCTGGATTCTTGGCTCTCCAGCCATCTACAAGCCCTAACTCTTCCAATAAATGTTTTGCAGCTTTGGATTTCCTGCTAGAGGGTCTATGGTCTGAGGGTGATTTGTCTAACTTCGCATTTAAGACACAATTAAAATCTCCTCCCAAAACTATGGTACCTTCAGCTTCCCTTGCCAGTATGGATGCAATGGCCTTACAAAATAAAGGATCATCTTCATTCGGAGCATAAATATTCATGATGGTCAGGTCTATTCCACCTATTTTTCCTATGACTGCTATATACCTGCCCTGAATATCTTTTAATTCCCTATATCGACTAATCAAAATTGCCACTCCTCTCTTTCTGCTATTTGGACAAGTTGCATAGAACACCTGCTCCTCCCAATCTCTTCTCAATTTCTTGTGTTCAGCCTCATTTAGGTGAGTTTCCTGTAGTAACCCTATTGAGCATTTGAACTTTTTCAACTGAGCTAGAATCTTTTTCCTTTTTATGGGATGATTGATACCTTTAACATTGTAACTGACAACTCCTAAATCAGACATATATAAAATTCTGTCTCGTTTTTGTCCCTTCCCCTGAAATCCCCTGTGTTTAAACCAAAAAAATTTTGTGCAAAAATGACCTCATGTACTTGTGTGGACTGAACAGACATGTCAAGGATATATGAACCAAGAACAAACATATTTAAATGAAACAAATAAACACCTTTGACTTCCAAAAACCCAGCTGGCTGAAGAAATGTGTCCAGCCACTCCTGTTGTATTATAGGCAGAGAGTTGTGACTTCCAACTCTCTCTGGGGAATATGCACTAAGTGCCAAACAAGCCACAGACCAAAGAAAATAACCAATTCCCTGGTGAGGTTTTCGACCCATCTTGGGTATTATGATAAAAAAGACAATGGGTGCACTTCACTCCCTCGTACCTTTAATATCACTCACATATACTCATCATATATATTCAGTGTGGTTGGCTGTTCCAAATGTCGTATGAGGGGATAGATAAAATGTCTTATTCCTGTCGACCGTTAAACTTAGCACCAGTTCAAAAGTCTGTTAGCGTTTCCTGAGCACATATGTAATTTTCTCAATCCTGCAGAAAAGACCGTAGATCAGTGTCCCTCAGAGATGCGGCTCCTCTTCCTCTCCTCCCTTCCTCTTGTCTCTGCCATGTCACCCTTGAAAGCTCCAGTTCCATCTTCTCTGTGAGAGCACTAACCTGCACCTCGATGCCCAACTCCCCAAGAGTCGGCAGAGCCTCGACCAGTGTTGGAAAAGTTTTCACTCCCGTCTCCAAGGTGACTCTCAGCTGCGCAGGGAAGCGACATCCGGCCCGAATCCCCTTCTCCTTCAGCTGCTTAATAACTCCCCGTACCCGCGCTCTTTTCCTCTGCATCTCCGGAGAGTAATCCTGGTCGAAGTAAATGAGTTTTCCCTGAAACTCGACTTGTTTCTGCGTCCAGGCTTGTCGTAGCACCGCTTCTTTCAGTGTATAGTCCAGAAATCTCACAATGATGGAGCGTGGAGGTGCGGTGTTGTCTGGTTACAGCCCCAAAGATCTGTGCGCGCTTTCAATGTGTACGTTAATTTCAGGCAACAGCTGCAGCGTGGCATTAATAAGATGTTTAACAAATCCGGCCATATCTCCTTTCTCACTACCTTCAGGGACTTGATAGATTCTCAGATTGTTGCGGCGCATTCGGTTCTGCAGGTCATCACATAGGTCCGTGAGGGCCGCCTCGCCTCTCACCAGGTGCCGGATCACCCGCTCATGCCGCTGACTCGTGTCCTCCGCTGCGCCGACTATGGTCTCCGTCTCTTCTGCCCTCTGTTCAAGTTTCTCCATCCGTTGTTTTAGATCCGCTACCGAAGTTTCCAGTCTAGACAGCGAGGATTTAGTGTCGGAAAAAGATTCCTGATTCTCTTTCCTTAATTCTTTCAGTTCTCGAAGTATCTCCGCCATGTTCATTGCTCCTTCTCCTCCGCTAGCTTCACCTGGGGCAATGTTAGCCAGCGGCCCTTTTTTACCTTTTGCCTCTTCTTGAGATTTCTGCTGCTTCCCTGCGTTTCTTGTATCTCTGGACGTGCTCATGTCTTCCACTAGGACTAAACTTAACCCATTAATCGTAATAATCTCGCAAACAGCCAAGCCACACCGAATTTTGAGGGAGCCAACACTCCTTGCGACTTTCTCAGAACATGGTGTCACCTGAAGTTCAGATTGAGACATTTCTAGTCAATTTTCATCACTCAGGGTGGGCCTTCAGAGTGGTTCCCTGGGCTTGGCTGGTGCTGGAGAATTTTTTCTCCCATGTATGGTATTTTTCCCTAACAAAACATTTGGGACATTTCTAGGCATTCTTGCTATAATGTAAAGTGCCTACAAGTGTCCCATGTATTTTTCATTTTTTTTTACCTAGCACAAAAAATGAGACGTTTCTAGGCTTTTTTAAATCACTCAGGATGGGGCTTCAGAGTGGGACCCCGGGCTTGCCTGGTGCTGGAGAATTTTTTCTCCCATGTATTTCATTTTTCCCTAACAAAAAGTGTGGGACATTTCTAGGCATTGTTGCTACAATGTGACGTGCCTACAAGTGTCCCATGTCATTTTTTTTACATTACACAAAGAGTGAGACATTTCTAGGCATTTTTCAGCACTCAGGGTGGGGCTTTAGAGTTGGTCCCCGGGCTTGGCGGCTGCTGGAGTATTTTTTCTACTATGTATTGTAATTTTCCCTAATAAAACATTTGGGACATTTCTAGGCATCCTTGCTATGATGTAAAGTGCCTACAAGTGTCCCATGTATTTTTTGTTTTGTTTTTACCTAACACAAAGAGTGAGACATTTCTAGGCATTTTTAAGCACTCAGGGTGGGGCTTTAGAGTTGGTCCCCGGGCTTGGCGGCTGCTGGAGTATTTTTTCTACCATGTATTGTATTTTTCCCTAATAAAGCATTTGGGACATTTCTAGGCATCCTTACTATGATGTATAGTGCCTACAAGTGTCCCATGTATTTTTTGTTTTGTTTTTACCTAACACAAGGAGTGAGACATTTCTAGGCATTTTTCAGCACTCAAGGTGGGGCTTTAGATTGGGTCCCTGGGCTTGGCTTGTGCTGGAGAATTTTTTCTACCATGTAATATATTTTTCCCTAACAAAACATTTGGGACATTTCTAGGCATTCTTGATATAATGTTCAGTGCCTACAAGTGTCCCATGTATTTTTTTACATAACACAAAGAGTGAGACAATTCTAGGAATTTTACAGCACTCAAGGTGGGGCTTTAGAGTGGGTCCCCGTGCTTGGCTGGTGCTGGAGAATTTGTTCTACCATGTATTGTATTTTGCCCTAATAAAACGTGTGGGACATTTTGAGGCATTTTTGCTATAATGTTCAGTGCCTACAAGTGTCCCATGTATTTTTTTACATAACACAAAGAGTGAGACAATTCTAGGAATTTTACAGCACTCAAGGTGGGGCTTTAGAGTGGGTCCCCGGGTTTGGCCGGTGCTGAAGAATTTTTTCTAACATGTATTGTATTTTTCCTTTACAACACATTTGGGACATTTCTAGGCATTCTTGGTATAATGTAAAGTGCCTACAAGTGTCCCATGTATTTTTTTTTTTTTTTACCTAACACAAAGAGTGAGACTTTTCTAGGCATTTTTCAGCGCTCAAGGTGGGGCTTTAGATTGGGTCCCCGGGCTTGGCTGGTGCTGTAGAATTTTTTCTACCATGTATTGTATTTTTCCCTAACAAAACATTTGGGACATTTCTAGGCATTCTTGATATAATGTAAAGTGCCTACAAGTGTCCCATGTCATTTTTTCACATAACACAAAGAGTGAGACATTACTAGGCATTTTTCAGCACTCAGGGTGGGGCTTTAGAGTTGGTCCCTGGGCTTGGCTGGTGCTGGAGAATGTTTTCTACCATGTATTGTATTTTTCCCTAACAAAACATTTGGGACATTTCTAGGCATTCTTGCAATAATGTAAAGTGCCTACAAGTGTCCCATGTTATTTTTTGTTTTGTTTTTACCCAACACAAAGAGTGAGACATTTCTAGGCGTTTATCAGCACTCAAGGTGGGGCTTTAGAGTGGGTCCCCGGGCTTGGCTGGTGCTGGAGAATGTTTTCTACCATGTATTGTATTTTTCCCTAACAAAACATTTGGGACATTTCTAGGCAATGTGGCTATAATGTAAAGTGCCTACACGTGTCCCATGTCATTTTTTTACATAACACAAAGAGTGACACATTTCTAGTCATTTTTCACCATTCAAGGTGGGGCTTTAGAGTGGGTCCCAGGACTTGGCTGGTGTTGGAGAATTTTTTCTACCATGTATTGTATTTTTCCATAACAAAACATTTGGGACATTTCTAGGCATGCTTGCTACAATGTAAAGTACCTACAAGTGTCCCATGTATTTTTTTTTTTACCTAACACAAAGAGTGAGACATTTCTAGACATTTATCAGCACTCTAGGTGGGGCTTTAGAGTGGGTCTCAGGGCTTGGCTGGTGTTGGAGAATTATTTCTACCATGTATTGTAATTTTTCCTAACAAAATATTTGGGACATTTCTCGGCATTCTTGCTACAAAGTAAAGTGCATACAAGTGTCCCATGTTTTTTTTTGTTTTGTTTTTACCTAACACAAAGAGTGAGACATTTCTAGTCATTTTTCAGAACTCAGGGTGGGGCTTTAGAGTGGGTCCCCGGGCTCGGCTGGTGCTGGAGAATGTTTTCTATCATGTATTGTATTTTCCCCTAACAAAACATTTGGGACATTTCTAGGCATT
>CM028869.1:846521-857859 GCA_016801935.1 Platichthys stellatus
TCAGCACAACCGAAGTGCAATGGCTGAGCCTCGCCCTGGGTGAACCACCTTCATGATTATGGTATCTCCCCTGCCAGGTAAGTATGGGTTGGATGCATTGGAGACAGGCTCTTGTATCTTAGACCCAGTTGTTAGGCTCACGGTGCCTGCCATGCATATTCACAGAATCCAAAGGCCTTCAGTGTCACATCATCCCCTTTTGGTAAAGGACTTGTTGGAGTGAAGCAAACACTTCCATGAAATGACACCTAATTAGTTTAGTGGTTGATCTGAAAATGAAGTTTGAGCAATCAGCTCCAAATTGGATACACTTCATCAGATGCCAGACCTGAAGAGATATATTAGGGTTTATTCATTGATAGGGATAGCGCCAACTAGTGTTCAGTGTATAGGTGAAGTGTGAGCAATCGCCCCCAAAATTATCATATTCTCGTATGTCACATGATCAGAGGCCTGACCTGATGAGACCTATGAGTGTTTGCAGTGCTAGTGATAGCACCTCCTACTGATCAAGTCTCTCTCTCTTTCTTAAACCAGTGTCTTTCTCTCTCTCTTTCTCTCTGGGTCTGTCTATGAAACTAGTACATTTTCTCTCTCTCTCTTAAAGCAGCCAGTCTGTCTCTCTTCCACAAAAAAACAGTCTCTTTTCGACCCGGACGCAGAAGGCACCCATTGGAAATTTCTCGGCAGGATGAATTTTCTATTTTTTTTATTATAATCACTGAGCAGTCAACCTGGCGGCTGTGCTGGAGTATCTCACCACAGAGATCCTGGAGCTGGCTGGAAACGCTGTATCATCCCCCGCCACCTGCAGCTGGCCATCCGCAATGACAAGGAGCTCAACAAACTCCTGGGCGGAGTGACCATCGCTCAGTGCGGCATGCTGCCCAACATCCAGGCTGTTCTTCTGCCCAAGAAGACCGAGAAGGCCCCCAAGTCCAAGTAAAGCAAAGCTGTGGGAAACCACAGACACAAAGGCTATTTTAAGAGCCACACACTCACCTCTAAAGTAAAACTTCTCATGTCACACACCAACTTGTAAAATACACAAGTATGACTCATTTAGACGTGCCACTGTTCTTCATAGCACTAAATGTAGTGGCTCAGTGTGATTGTATATGCACTAAGTTCTGTCTTTGTGTATATACAGTGCAGTGAAAAAGTATTTTCCCCTCTCTGGTTTCTTTTTATTGGCATATTTCTAATACTTAAATGTTTCAGATCATCATACACATTTTAATATTAGACATAGATAACCAGAGTAAATAAAAAAGTTTTTTAAATGATTTCATTCATGAAGGGAAAAAACCTATCCAAATCTACGGAAGCTTTTTGCATTAATTTGAATAAAAAAAAATCTCTTTTTCTGATATAAGTATCTCAGAAATTCCGAGTTACCCAAAGAAAAATTAAATGGTGTTTTTTTTTCAGAAAAAAATAGTTTTACATGCTTTTATGAAAGGAAAGTTCCTGCACAGAAGTGGACTCCTGTTATGAATCTGTAACTTCACAAATGAAAAGTTTTATGTTTTAGCGACCCTCTGAAAAGGCACAGTGTTGTTTAGGGAAGTTTCAAAGAAACCTGGAAAAATAGGTAGAAAATCTCGACCATCTTTCGAGGGATATGCTATAGATAGATAAAGGATAGTTTAAATTTTGTGTATTTGATGTCACACATATCATCTTTATGCCAAAGTTTTCTCATTTGGTCTTAAATTTCAAAATGAAGTTTTTATGTGACTTAACAGACAAAACAGGAGTCATATTTTACGCAGCCGTAGCCATTCACTCACGAAAGGGGGGAGACAGGGTTCACCCCCTCTACCTCCTGAGCCACAGCTGCTTTCAAGACTCCCGTTTTCTTTTAACATACAAAGTACAAACTAACCCAAAATAATGACTATCATATATAAATATATATTATGTTATATTATATTATATACTATATATACTGTACTATTTTTATATACTGTCTAACAATAATATTATCGTCATATCATCAGTACTATTACCATAATCTTTCCACTGCACTTTATCTACCTATTTATCTGGTGTTTCTGTTTTAATTCTTTCTACCTACCTCAATATTTTTATTTTTTTTATTTTTTTATTCTATTGTATTGTATTTTATTGTATTCAAATATACCGGCTGCTATGACGACTTAATTTCCCTTCAGGGATGAATAAAGTGATCTATCTATCTATCTATCTATCTATCTATCTATCTATCTATCTATCTATCTATCTATCTATCTATCTATCTATCTATCTATCTATCTATCTATCTATCTATCATGTTTATCCTAAACAATCTAATAATTGATGTCAATTCACTTTGTGTGTGTGTGTGTCCTCACTCTCCAGACTCTGTGACGCTAGTGCTGAGTGTGCAGTGTGGCCCTGATGTGTGTTAATGACAGAGGTGATGGCAGCTCCTCATCAGTGTCCGGCTGATTAATGAATAACTGGCCCTTCACTTTCTCACTCTCTCACAACTAATGGATCACTGTCTCAGTCTGTCTGTAATTATCACTTCATAATGAGGTCCAAATGAAGGCTTGTGTGTAAGAGGTTCATCTGTGTGTGACACCGAGAGGGAGGGTAATACGAAGTTTGGAACATGTAGTAGATTATATATTGAATTTATTAGTTGTTAACAAGTGACAAACCTCCATGCTGGAAGGAAGCTGGTGTTCATCAAGTACGGCCTTTAAGTATAAATCTATTTGCACTTTATTTGAATCTTTACACTTCCACTTCCAGTTCAGAGGGATGCACTGTATCTACAGATGAAGAATTTGTATAAATTGCAAAATTGCATAAATTATCATACAGAATAAAATATATATGTTCTAGATTAAAGTATCATCTATATTGTTAAAATATATATATTGAATATTTTAGATGAGCCCCACTCGCAGGTATAACATTTCAGTTTCAATTTTACTTACTTTTACCTGGTATTTCAGTCGGACAACTCACGTTCAAACATTTATTGAAGCATTACAACAGATTTAGTGTTTGGCATCTAGGCTCAAACTTAATCACTCCCCCATATGATTACACAGGAATGATGGGAGTGATGAGCAAATACTTGTAACCCCCCGTTGGAGCCTACAGGTGGATGCTGGGGTGGTGGAGGGGCTGAGGCAACAAGTGGCAATACTGCAGCAGAAGTGCGAGCAAGAGGGGGTTGATGGGAAATATCTCCCTGGTTAAATAGTCCACCTGATGAGGTGGGTGTGTATTATAGATGGTTGTGGAGATTGAGGTATGTCACATGATGTATGTAACATGATTGGCGCAGTGCAGCTCGAGTTTCCTGCCAGAACTAGCTCGCTGGTGTCGCCACATTAGCGTCAACAATTTTCAGAGTAAATTTTTTGGAACTAAGTTTTCACCAAACAAGAAGTTCCTGTGAGAGCTGTTGACAGTGTGAGTTAATTAAACTTAGGCTGAGGCCAAATATACAATACTTGGATAAATTATTAGGATTATCATTCTTACATTACAACCCTGCAATGAGCTGGCGACCAGCAGAGTGAACCTGTCAGCTGGCATTGGCTCCAGATGACCCTGTCACCCTTCAAAGGATAAAGACAAAAGGTAATGGATGTACGCCGAATGGACGGATTATTTTATTACAAAGTTGGCAGTAGGAACAGAAAATGACAGGAGGGAGAATTTGGGAACAAACATAATTTGTATTTGTGCTTGATACTATTATTGATATATAATATGATAACATTTAGTACATTTTCTTTTAAAATGTGTGCGTGTGTGTGTGTGTGTGTGTGTGAAGCAGGCAGGGCCGTATCAGACCACCAACTGCTCCCTCCACCGTGGGCACATAAAAAACACGCGCTTGCATACAGTGGATTTTTATAAAACAAGCCTCTAGAGGACGAGAGCAGAAGAACACTTTGAAATAGGATTTCTCACCAACAGTGGATCTGTTCTACGGACGCAGACACTGAAATCCCCCGGAGCAAGAACACACTCCCAGATGAGCATTGCACCACAGCACAGGTGACCACTTGTTTCTGATTATCTGCTGTGCAGCGTGCAGCATTTTGCAGAGTCATTCACCTTTTTTTTTTTTTTTTATAGGTTTCCCTCTATTTACTTTCATGGGTCATCTCATTGAGGCCATCAGTGCATGCCGTCTGTAATAAGAGAAGATAGAGTTGTCAGAAAATGCACTGACGTGTCCCTAACGTCATCATTAGGAAAAAGGTCTCGTCCTGCATCAGACTGCTGACCAGAATAAGTGCCACCATAAACACGCATTACTTGGTGATTGTGAACTATTTGTCGGTCACTATCTGATGTGGGCATCAAGCGCAGGGGTGTGTTAACATGTCACCAAAAAAACAACAACACATTGCCAAGCTCAGGGGATAAACTCTTCATTTAAAAGAGCGATAAGGATTCATAAAACCTTTACGATCTCTGAGCAGCAGAAGAGCCCTGATGACTGTGCTGCTTTAAAGACACAAGGGTTGGAAGGGGTGTGGCTGGATTTCATTCATATCTCCGTCTGAGAATGGCTGAGCGCACCATTCATGATGCAGCGTCATGATGACCTATCACATAGTCAACAAAATGTTATCGGAAAAAGTACAAAGGAAAATTGTTATAAAAGTATGTGTTATGATCAAAAACAAGTTAATTTGGGAGAACCTTAGAAAACTACAAATATATATAAAAGAAAAACTGATGTTGTGTATCAAAGGGTTAGGCAGAAAGAATAACCCAGGCTTCAAATAATTCCTTTATGTCATTTTTCTTTAATGTCACAGTGTCAGTGGTCATACATTCTCTTGCTTTATTTAACTGTTGCAAAGGTGAAAAGTGCACAAAAGGCAAGAAACACGGAACCGTTATGTTGCGATATGGAGTTCTCATCTGTCCGCCAACGAGTCTGCTGTATTGTTTTCTTATCAGCTCTCAGCCAAAATAATTTCCTCGATGTGTCTGCCTGTAGCAGCTCTATCTCGCTCATCCCTCTGACCCCAGATTAATACTGTGTTAATATACAACCGTGGAGGGAGGAGCATTCCACGGGGAGGTGACAGAGAAACTCACAAATGTGTTCAGATTTGAAGAGGTGACTTGTTTCTAGTGTAGGTGACTCTAGCATTGTCTTATCCTGAACAGGCACCAAGGGATAAAACTGGAAGTCGGTGTCATCAGGACTTTTGAAGGTTTTTTCTCCGTCTCTCCATCAGAAGACACAAAGAAGGAGGAACAGGCAAAAAGACGACAAGGGAGTTAAGTGATCATGATTGTGACGAAGCAGATGCTGTCTCTAGCTTGTATCATCCTCCATTGCCTGGGCAATGGGATGACGCTCATCGGGGTCTACCTGCTGTCTGTGCAGACCGAGTTAAAGTTGACCTGGAAGACCATCCCTGCCTATATGTTGATAATCTTTGGCCTCATGGTGGTCCTCATCGGGTTCCTCTGGAACATCTGTCACAGCATAAAGAGCAAGATGTACCAGAGAGAAGGACCTGAGCAGCAGATCCAAATCTACACCATTGACAGGTAATTGTTATAAGAATAACAACACTGTAATTTGACTTTAATGAAAACATTGAATGAAATGACCTTTTTTCGTGTGAAAAATATGGAACTTTAAGTGTTTTAATCTCATTAAATTAAATCAAAAAAAGCAGTTATGTAAAGTTATAATAGTGCTTTGTGTTGGAAACCACAGGTACAATGTCACATCAAAACCTTTAACTTTTAGAATTGTTCACATATCATTTGTTATCTATCTCTAGTCTCATTTTAACCCTCGTTCTATGTGAATTTTCAACATTTGGCTTGGAACAACAGATAATGCATATCTTTACAGATTAGTTCTGTCTCTTTTTCTGATGATAAAATCTTATTGAATCATGTGCAACAAAAAACAAAACACTCTATCTTTCCACTGCAGACCAGGCTCCTTTCCCCCGTCGTACGAGGACTCCCAGGCAGGGCGCGTCTCTTCTGATACACCCCCTGAGTCTGCGGTTGTGGATGTTGAGATGAGCCTCGCTCCTCCGCTGTACAGCCAGGACAGCTCAGAGGCCCCGAACTGCACGTGGAGCTGGGAGGCACCTCCTCGGTACAGTCAGGTGGATCAGCAGGGACAGGATGGTGCAGAGGAGCTGAGGCGAGAAACGTTGTCCCCACGCTGAGAGATGAGATGTCGACCAGTTCCAGAAAAAATATAAAAGACATGTCAATTGATGGATTGGCTGCCAACGATGGCCCACGGAAACGTGTTGACATCACATTTGTGCCATGGATCCACATCCAGCTCTTAACCTCTGAACTCTAGTGAGTGAACAAACTGCTCAGGCTTGTTTCAGCCCAGAGGTATTAATAGAAGTACTGGCTGTTCAGGTAAACTGTGGATCTGTGTTGATTTTACTCTAAATCAGTGGTTACTTAACAGTATCAACCTGTCGAATTTTTTTACCTGCACCGTATTGTTCCTTTTTGGGCACAATTGAAATTAATTCATGTTTAGAAGTTTAGAAGTAGAAGATGACCCTGTTCATTTGAAGTTTGTGTTATAGAAGAAAAACCCAAGTCCACAAAAGGTTTCTCTAATATTTTTGCCGTCCTGGGGATAATTTCTATTTACACTCTTTAAGATATTTTTGGTATAATATCAATAACACTACATTACATTGACAATAAGATCAAACCAACAACCGTAAACCTTTAAGTTAAGTATATGCATATATTCTACAAATATACAAACTACTATGCATCTATAACTCGAACCCTTCTTGGTATGATTTGGATTTGTCAATTAAAAATTATTTTGTCGATTTTTCCAAGGCTGCCTATCTAAGTAAGGAACAGCAGATATACAGTATATCTGATGCACTGAGGTGTTGATTACAATCTGGACTTTGTGAAATAAGTTTTCACTCAATAAATCTGTGGCCAGAATAATTAATAGATAACATGATAAACTAACTGCTTAGTGGAAGTATGAAAAGAGTGTTATTGGTCTTACTATTTTTTATAAAAAAAACTTTGAATTTGTATATTAGTCTATTGGTCCTTACTGAGGTATAATAAAAATATGTGCTTGACTGCTGTAGCAAGTCTTTTCACTTTTAATGTAAGAAATAAGGAGATGTGCTAACAGGCTGTTTTAACAGATTCCGAATATTCACTCTGAAGTGCACCTGACAGTACACCTTGTTACTCAGAAGTCACCTGACAGCTCAGTTGTGAAGTTCACCCAATAAAAACAATGGTGGAGCATTTTAGTGCTCTGGTGTGCAACGTTGAAGCTTGAACATTTTTGACAACTGACACTGTTCAAATTGACAAAGTACTTTAAAATTAACATTTTCATCTAATTCTGCTTCTTCCTATTTAACACAAATCTCTGACACATGGATCATTTCAGCTGAAACTCAAACCGTCTTCCAAGCAACAAATTTAAATGGTAATAAAGTGGCGTGGATCCTCATCCAGCCTCAGAAAGAACCACTGATTATGAAGCAGCCGGATGAGGCAATACATTGTAATGGCTGACTGAGTGAACACATCCTTGCGGGTATCCACTGGCATATCCTCAACTCATAATGATGGCAATCAGCTTGTTTATGAGATCTTCGCTCTGCGTCTCATTCAGGCCATATAAAGATAAAGCCTTGTCGTTCCTTATCGCTGCACAAACAGTTTTCAGGGGTTCCCACACTCTGCCCCAAACAGCTGCCGCACTCGCCAGACAAAAGCCAGTACTTCTCCTCAAGGATGTTCAATCATCGCGCAAAGTATCCGCACAACACAAGGCTCTAAATTATGAGGAATTTGTTTAGTTAAAATCCAAAGCCGCTAGAGGGCGACATATCTCAATCTGATGTGTTTTTATTTTTCCCCATTAGAGCTTTTCAATTAAATTAGAAATAAAAGGCAACCGCTACACACAAAAAAAAAGGTAATTGGGATTTAAAAAAAAGTAATATATATTCAAATATGGTTATGTGGCATTCCCAAAGGCCTGAACTGACAAATTAAAGGAAAAGAGTAAAATTCATTCATTCCTTTTCTTGCTGAGGCGTCATTATTTTACATTTGCTCCTCAGGCAGTATTCATGAGTGTGAAAACTCCCCACGTCTTCATGCAGTGAGATGTGCTTCCAATTCAAACACTGTCATTCCCTCCACTATGTTATATTAGCTGTGATGCAATGTGGCTTTACTTCTACGCTTTGGCGAAATTATGAATTCTGCATGAATTGGTTATAAAAAAATAATACACTGTGACATAATGTATATGGGTGAGAAAGGGAAGCAACATGAAAAGTGAACAATGCACCATTATACAAAAACCAGCGTGAGTTACAAAACGGACAATTTCTCTTTGATAAAAGCAAAGCACAAACATGAATCGTCAGTCTGCAGAGAACTTGTTTGCTGTTTACAGATTTTTCACTATTAAGCCCAAGAGATAATTAAATAGCCTTCCTGCCTGAGACACCATGCTATGGTTTCCACTAGTGGTCAATACACATGTGAGATAATAGCGTGCAGCATTCCTTTTCTTTTTCAGAGATAAACTCCTGCAGCCTCCGTTGAGTCGTCATTAAAGGAAAAACTGAAAACTGATGCTAAAGAGAAGCTTTGAGGGGATTGGTGTCTGTATGAGCTGGTGGATGAATGTGCATGTGCATGTGTGTGTGTTGTCCTGCTCGCTCATGTGATGACTGGGCAGCGGCGTCCCATCCGCTCATGGATGCTGGAGATCTACAGGGCGATGGCGATGGCGATGAGAGGACCTAGTGCCTACTGCAGCGAGTGACGTTCAGTTCATGGCTACCACAAACTTTGCAATGAAGGGATTATTCAACTATGATGTTTTGAATCGAGCAGCGAGGAACGTTTGCAATCCGAGGGCGCACATGGAGATTTATCAGAATCAGAATCAGAATCAGAAGCTATATTGTCATTGCACAATTTAGCTGTGTAGCACCTAAAAAAGGATCAATACATATGACAAATTTAGGCTGTGTTTCTTTTAAGATCATAAAGTTTATTCTACTTTAATTTTACCCTGGGTTAGGGTTAGGGTAAGGATTTTAGTTGTGACCAGCTTTAGTGCGCATTCTATCTCTCTTTAAAACTATGTGTGCTGGACTAACTGCAGTTGGTTCGGGAACATATTTCAAGCCCTGGAGGAAAAATCCTAAAGATCACAGCACTCAGAAATGACAATGTACAACTTATAATTTTCTGTCTCTGTTGTTTTTATATTGAGGATTTGTGAAGTTTTCATGAGTTTTATTTGCATTGTTTGAACCTTTGACTAATGAAGTTCCTTTACATGTTGCACAGGAAGTGAGATGTTGATGATGACGCTTCCAACACGCAACCGACATTAAAGCAGTAGAATATCTCAGGATGAAAAAGAGGAGCCATGAAGGTGGAAGACGAAGATGTCAACTTGAAAGGATTATATTTGTCGTGTCTCGCCTCTTGCGTACTCTACCAGGGGGCTGCCCCTCGCCTGAATGCTCTGGACATTTTCCTGTTGTTGTGAACGTGTCTGACCCGTAGAATCTCCTGCTGCACTCTTCATACGTGAGAGAGAAACCGAGCCAATTTTCCAGACATTTTCTTGAGTTCACGTCTGACAGCAGTTCTATACAATCGATTTGATAACTTCATGACAATTATCTTACAGTTCGTAAACTTCCAAAATTGATTCCAAGCAGCCGTAGCACAACTTTTACATCCAGCCTATCATTAAATTTAAATTACTGATGAGAACTTCTTATGCAGAGCAGCACATGCAGTGCTTTGTAGCTATAATGTGAGTTTGTCACGCAGATAAACAGAGTCCAGAGCAAGTAACCTAATTTGAATTGTGTCATCCTGATCTGATAAAAACGGTGTAATAAGGCACGTATAATAGGAACTTTACAGAGGCTATTTGGACTCGTGTGTCGACCAGTTCTTGTTACTTGTTACAGATCATTCATTCATAAAGTTTGTTGGCCAAGAAAACGGTGTAATAAATAAATCAGCCATGAGGAAATGCTGAGTTGGGCCATGAGAAGAGTTTGAACTAGATCAGGTACAGAGGGGGGAAAAAGTCTTAAAGAAAACATGCCTAAAAATGAAAAAAAAAAAACCTGAAGAATGTATAAAGACAAAGAAGAAATAAAAGGATGTTCCCTCTAAACAGCATGTACAGTTTATCTGTGTGTTTGTTTCTTCTTATGTGCTCTGTGCAGGATTGCACAAGGATTTATTTGACTTGACTCAGGAATTTTGTGTGACGATGTTAGTTTGGTTGCATATAGGTTCATGTGCTGGAGTACATACAAACACAACTACATGAAAGTCAAGAATGTCATTTCTGCTGCCTGTGGCTCTGCTGCTCTTCTCACCTCAGTGCAATATATATAAAAACGTATCCGCAGTGCTTTTTTAATCTCACCTAATAAGCATGTTGGCTAATCCCCTGGTGATTTATGTGTGTCGGATAAGGGGCAGATTATATGAATGTATTATGATTTGAATATTCATGATCTAATATCAATGATACATTGTTTAAGGGTTCCATGGAGGTCACACAAGGGGACAAGTGAAATACCAGAAGAAATATAGCAGGAGGTAAAATAAGCCAGAGGAATGCTACGTAGTTATGGGCAATACAAACCCAATGAAGCCTGTTTTTCATTAGCTACACACACAAAAATACTGTTAAAATTATGGTTATAATATTTATATTCTTGCCCAAAATTAAGTCTAAAAATATATCTAATACCTATAAGTAGTGCTGGAATACAATTCTGATAGTAAAGTAATTATTTAAGTTCATAACTTTCTGTCCTTTGTTTGTCCTTTTTGTTTTCTGGTAAACTAGTCGGTAAAAGCACATATTGTTTGATCATATTGTGCGGTTTGGTGGCCAAACCTAAATGAGGCTGTGCAGCCATCGTGACTGCAGCTTAACAGCACCTGCCTTTGGTTAAAGTACACAACCTGTCCCGAGAACCATAACAACATGAGAAGGTATTGTCCCAATCGCTCCAAAGTCTACAGGTCGATCAACTTGTCACAAACAGTGTCACATGGAGATCAAATCACTTGGACTCAGGTGGCTTCTGAGACTGTTAAAGACATACAGTTGCAATCAGAAATATTCAACCCCCTCACCTCAATAGACATTATAGTGATGTGGATGACAGATAATGACAATAAATTACAAAAAAACCTCATCAAACAACAAAAGATATTTATTGATGCGTATTTTAGTTATTTTGACAACAAAAGTTGACTTAACTTTGAAGTTCAATTGAAAAATATA
>CM028869.1:858634-869595 GCA_016801935.1 Platichthys stellatus
TTGAATAATTGTGACATGGCTATCTTAACAAAATATACTGCTACACACAAATACTACATCATGCATTTTCCGTGTTGATTTTCTGTATCACTCAACTCATAAAGAAGGCATCCGAAGCACAATTTTGATCAAAGAACAAGATTCTGTCTACTTTAATTGATAAATCCTTAAAATCTTTTGGGGGTTGAATATTTCTGATTGCAACTGTATGTACTATATACATTCACATAACAGTATATAGACTATAAACTCAAACAGAACAAGCAGACAGACACACTGTCCCGTCCCCTCTCTACCTGTGTCTCTCTGCTGTGTCTCTCAGGGTCTCTCTCGAAGCTCTCAGCATAAATGCGGACTGTGGAGCACGTTCCTCCGCAGCTGCCGCTCAGTCGGATAGCCAGATTTCCATGTTTACTTTCATTACCAACATCTACAAACAGTTAATTCCTAATCGTTCAGTTTATAGAAACCTTTGTAATGACACTGGTCCAGGAGAAACCTGGATATAACATGTATTAGTTTTACCCAGTCTTCCCAATCCCAAGAAAAAAGGCAGCGGCATAGTGTCTAAGTTATAGTTTAAAAATACAAAACACCAGTTTTATTTCAATATATTTCTATTTAATTCTTCAGAGACAAGTAATGTCGTAATTAACAAACAAAATGGCCACTAATTTCCCATAAACTTAACCTATCAAGGTAAATAAAAATAAACAAATAACATATTTCTAACTTAATGAAGAGATGAACTTGTTATAGTGTCACTAACAGGATCAACTGAATAATCACATGCATGATGCATATTAAATTAAACGTAATTCAATGTTCAACTTCAGTCTGAATACTGCATACAACATTAACACATTATGAGCTTCATCCAAAAAAAGAAAATCTTTAAATATCAGAAATGTTGTATATTTTAAAGAATGAAACATTTATCCACTCGTATCAAACAGGCAACTTGTGAAATTGGTGACACTGACAAAAAAGGGACAGGTGCCATTAAAGGAGCAATGGTCTCACAGGATGTTATTTGATATGCAGTAACCAAACATATCCACTAGATGTAACTGACACCGTATGTATGTCTGGGACAGTGTTGAGATTGGATTCCTTGACAGTTTAAACTCCTGAGACCTTGTATCCAGACCTGTGTTTTTCTACTAAGTTATATAAGGTCACAGCTCTGCCAGGACTCGAGTGTTTCTTCTCCTCCATTAAATTTACGACAATTTTTCACCAAACCAGTGAAACAGCTCAGTGCTTGAACCTGACAAACAGGATATTGTTGCGTTGGGGTAACCAGCCACATCTCTCGCTGGCTGACGTAAGGGAGATAAGGTTTTTTGAATAATGAATGTACAATGACTCTTATCTGTGCTGGATTCCACAGCGCCTCTTTCCTCATCCCATTAGAGCCAGAGACGAGCTCAGGGGAGAAGACAGCAATGTGTTTTGAGAAAAAGAAAAGAGTGGGGGACCATGAACAAGAGGTTTCCAAAACATGCTAAATATACGTTTTACACGATTACCTTGACTGACTCTGCTGCGAGAACATTCATGATGTAATCAACAATATTGACATAGGATGTGTGGTTTCTTCTCAGAAGAGTTTTGTGAATTATTAAAGTCGTAAAAAAAAGACAGTGAGCTCATCTCAGAGTAAAAGCTGCTAACCTGTTCAAGCTGTGACTCAGCCACATTGTTTACAGACCATGACACTGAAAGGGAAAGTAACTCTGGACCGCTCGCTGTTAATTAATCAATCAATACATTTTATTTGTATATTCACAAATCGCAATTCTTCTCATAGGGCTTTGACATGGTGTGATCATCTGCCCTTAACCCTCAACAAGAGTAAGGAAAAACGCAGTCCTGCTGCAATCATAGTGTATGGTCAGCAACAGATCATGATCCACCATCAAGATCAGATGCCACCATAGTCCACAGTCATTCCCCACTGCTGGCATTAGGATCCATCATCAGCTGCCACCTCGATCGTGGTCCACCACCATTATCAGATGCCAACACGATAAAGCATCCACCATTATTATCACGATCAGCTAGCAAGATACAGATTCCGCCATACTGGATCCACCATTACGATCTCTGATACGCGATCCACAGATCATAATCCCTTCCTCCCTCGCCTCCATGTCTGAGTCTGGATGAGGAGAGAGACACAGTGATAATGAGAGATGTCCATCTGTCCTTCCGTCTGTCTGTCTGTCAGCGAGCATGTCAGCTCATCTCTAAAACTAGAGGTGCAGCTATTAGGATGCTTACTAATGCCTGTGCAAAACATTTTAAGAGACCTTGAGTGGACCCGTACCAGCCAGAATCTGTCCATCTAATGCTAAGAGACAAAACTAAGAAACTACATTTTTTTTCAACATATCTCTGCCAAGGCCTGTCAGTCCCCTTATGAAACCAAAATTGAAATCACTAGATCCAGATTTTTAGTAAGATCTGCCCCACATTGCACAGAATCATAAATATCTGTCCATTTAACATTTCTGACTCCATAAAGATCAATGAATCATTCTTGAAAAATAAACAAAAATGTTGAAAACATTCTCTCTTGCAATATAACACATAAAAGTAAATAATCCTGGGTCCGCTCCCTGATCTGCATCTGCACCAATATTTGATGTGTTCCTCCTCGGGTCTCGCCTGTAATTTTTTATTATATATTTTTTTAATTTTTCATAGCCTGCATTTTGGTCTGTCTGTGTTTGCATCTGTACACAGTCCAAAAGCTCTTGAGGATGCAAGACAATTTGACAGGCTATTTGAAAGCATGTGAAATAACTAATGTATAGCATTTCCTATCCAATCTGAAATCTCACCGAGGGATCCAACATTGCCAGGGCTGGCCTGATATGAATACTTTGTGCCACAGGACCACTACTCCAGGGAGCAGCTGATGAACAATCTTCCAAAGAGAATCAATCAATCAATCAAATTTCATTTGTATAGCACATATTCACAAATTACAATTCATCTCATAGGGCTTTAACAGGGCTAATGCCTTCTTCCAGATGACGCAGAGGGCAAAGTTGAATCATCATGCATCTCAGAAACACCAACTTGTTGATAAATGTGTATCTTATATACAAAAGACATACAGCTTATCTGTGGAATTTTTTTAGTTATTTTTTATTATTGCAATTACCATTGTAGTATAAACTCAATTCAACAAACATAAATTACTAAACATGCAAATAATTATATCATAGCATGAACTCAATTGAGAACATGTTAAAACAAAATTGTATAAAAATATAATGATACATTTTAAACAGATTTTTAAATTGAAATAGGAAAATAAACAAGATTAATAAAAGTCATGTCCATATACTGTATGTTTGATGCTATGATGATGCTTATGCAGGTTTGTGAATACTACAGATACTAAATTAAGATTCCAGAGGGCCTGAAAGAAAACTCAGAGGCCAAAAATGAAACCTGGTGCTCAGGGAACTTGTCTCTGATCCGACGAACACAGCAGCTGAGGATGATAAGACAGTTTCCCCGACCTCAAGAGCCATCTGCCAATAAATGCTGAATAACGCTGCTCCCTGCCGTCATCCCCATGTTCTCGAATATGGCCTAGTTCCGTAACATCCTCAAGGTTCATAAAATAACTTCTTCTAGGCAGCACTGGGAGAAGGGTGGTAGTCTACTCACACAGTTTTCATGATCCTGGCCACAGGATGTCCCACCAGTTTACACAAGTACACCATGATACCCCTGGCACTCCAGATAAAGTAGGGTCACCGTGCCTGCACTGAAGCATCATCAAGGCATCAAACAGTAACCGTGGCTGATTCTCCAGGAGTTGGTCCGTCAGCTTGGTGTAATCCTTAAGCCTCATCTCTTGAATATGTCTCTGACAGCCTAACGGAGGGAGAAACACAGACATGGCATTATTTTTTGCTGTATTTGTTATATCATTTTGGCTAAATTATTATTTCAATGATAATATTGAGATCAATAACAGGTCAACCTATTCCTCTGATGTACTATAACTATGTAGTATTCATTCAGTGGTGTCTCTAAAAATTACAGCCTTTTTCAGACGTGGTTTCATCTTTATCTACGAGTTTGTAAACACAGCTACACAGGGTCATTGTCATCGTTGGAAAAACGAATAGGGTTAGAGAGGTTAAAATACAAAGGAGAGCGATTACAATTTGACAGAAACTCTTAAATCTGAAAAGCTAAATTGCTATTGATTTACACTTGATAACTGGATGTAAATTACCACATGTGGTCCAACCCAAGCAGGGCCTTAGATATTTGCAGAAAACACTTATTTCTCAAAATTTGTGTTTGGCAACAGTGTCCAGGGTTGTTTGTAAGGAGGCTGCTGTACATTTAACATGGTTAACAACTAGTGTGGGAGTGACTTTTGATAACTTCCCTGTAACGACCCGACACATGGGACGCTGTGGCAGTTACTTTTGGAGCAACAAGTAAGTATATGCTTGAAAAAAAATATTAAATGCCGTTTTTACTGCAGGCTGATAACAGCGGCGCTTCGGCGTCGCTACCGCGCAGGCAACTACGCACATCGCGTTGGTGCGGGCGCCCCCGTCTACCTGGCGGCTGTGCTGGAGTACCTCACCGCTGAGATCCTGGAGCTGGCTGGAAACGCCGCACGCGACAACAAGAAGAGCCGTATCATCCCCCGCCACCTGCAGCTGGCCGTCCGCAACGACGAGGAGCTCAACAAACTCCTGGGCGGAGTGACCATCGCTCAGGACGGCGTGCTGCCCAACATCCAGGCTGTTCTTCTGCCCAAGAAGACCGAGAAGGCCCCCAAGTCCAAGTAAAGCAAAGCTGGTGGAAACCACCGACACAAAGGCTCTTTTAAGAGCCACACACTCACTTCCAAAGAGCAAAACTCCTCATATCACCCATCAACTTGTTATATTAGGCACTTAAAAATTCAATACATATCAATTTGTATAGTTTTTCTTCAACCTCTACATTTTTCATGAAGCATATTTAGTGGAAGAAGTAATGCTATCTATTGATTACATATAATACTCACTTTAGTATTTTAGAGTAATTTAGTCATAAACAATAACTCTGAGGGTACTTTTGCTTAAGCGGTAATGTCAGGTTTTAAAAGTTAGGTGACGTGTGTCCGGTTACTTGTGTGATTATAGACGTGTTTCACAGGAGACACAGGTTTTCATTAAAAACTTTGACCATGTCCTCTATTGTGTTATAGTGCCCCAGTACACATGACAGTGTTCAAACATGCACAACATCAGGACCATGAAACTGTAGCAGCTAAATGGAACTCAGTCATCATTAATATTTTTTATATTTAGTTCTTTGATTCTTCTGGTGTGACAGTGATGAGGCTGTCCTGAACGACAATGCATGGAGCTCTGTCACCAAGTGAATGGTTAGGGGCGGCTGTGGCTGAGGGGTAGAGTGGTCGTCCTCCAACCTGAAGGTCGGCGGTTCGATCCCCAGTCTGAACAATCTGCATGCCGAAGTGTCCTTGGGCAAGATGCTGAACCCCGCATAGAATAACAAAGTGCTGGGATAGATGCACTGTATGAATGTGTGTGTGAATGTGAAACTGTAGTGTAAAGCGCTTTGAGTGGTCATCAAGACTAGAAAAGCGCTATACAAATCCATTTACCATTTACCATTTGGATTAGAATCAATGTTCACGGTATATCTTGTTCTCCACAGTATATGAGGAAAGACATGTCAAACTACATTACATTTTTAAGGATTTAAACCAATATTTATTTCTGTTATTTGAATGCATTATTCTGCTTGTGTCTTCAGGCACATTCCCTTGGAGAGGTTTCCTGTGGAAAACATTTTAATTAATGACATTGTGAACAAACACACAAAATCTGACATAATCTATTATTTATTCGTTGTGAATATTCATACAAAAAGCAGATTCTCTCAGGAACATGTGATATCTGATAAACAGGGAAATTAATGTTACATTCACTACATTAAGTGCACTTACCCCCCCTCTTCATCTTGGACCAATGAAAGGGAGTCAAGGGAAACCTGCAGTTCTATTGGTGCTTTCTGGACATCTATTTAAAAAAATAGCTTTTTTTGTATATAGATAAAGATATATAGATATCTATATATGCCATTTGAGCTTCGGATGGGATTGTCTGTTTGTTTATTAAGGACTTTCTTTTGGCCTTGTACCTCTCACTCATTCTGTTAATCCGTGAAGTATAACCTCATGTATCAACTAAGAAAAAAGAGTCCCTGATGGAAATGTTATTGCATGGTTTTATTCTAATTTCAACTCATATTTATGCATATATTTAAAAAATAATGGGTTAATATTCCATTTAAAATTATTTTAAAATTGTCGTTGTTTTTTGGGCAGCATCTCAAGGGACCCCCACTTTGGGAAACCCTGGTCTAAAGCAATGAGGTAATTCAAGTTTGTAATGTTTCAATGATGTCTTCTAATCGACTCCAGTAAAGTTGACTAAATTGCTTTCAGCAGTAATCAGATCGCTTGACTTTACTTGGTGTATTACGGGAATGTGAGGAAATGATTTGCCCTCTAGTTTAAGGCAGTTTCCCCTTGAGACTATGAATATATATTCAAATATTTTCACACTTTATTTCCAACATAGAACCAAACCATGGTCATTTATATATTTAACCTATTGTTTCTGAAAGGATTCAGAGCATGAATACATAAATTCAACCATTATCTAATTGACCACACATACAGTTTAGTTTAATGTGGCTGTTTTACTGTTGATGAACCAGTCATTAGAGTCAGAACAGTTTGTCTCCATAGAGAAAGTGTGTGGCTCTTAAAAGAGCCGTTCCTTTGATGTCATGTCTCCGTAGAGCAGTTTACTTGGAGCTGGTGTACTTGGTCACGGCCTTGGTGCCCTCAGACATGACGTGTTTAGCCAGCTCCCCGGGCAGCAGCAGGTGTCAGGCGTGTTGGTTTATCCTAAATAAGAGATGAGCCGGACTGGTCCAATTCAAGTATTTATAAAGATGCAATGAAAGTTGAACAACATAGCTATGGACAATTATCACAGCCTAGGCTAAATCAGTTAGCAATAGGTAGTTAATAATGGCCCCGAAAAGAAGGGGTTTGATATAATTATAACAGTAGATTTAATGTGATTGGTTTAAAATATTGGAGGAGAGTCCACAGCTGTAGTCCCACATCTCTTGTCACTAAATCCAGGAAGTGACGAGAAGCCGTTCTCCATCACGCTACTACCCTACGCTGCCTGTTGCTAGACTCTCCTGATAGTTCGATGTTGTTTCATAAACTAGCCTTGAGTAGAAAATATTATGTTCCTGCTCCCTCTGCTGTATGTTCTGTTTGTACAGACATTCAATACAACTTAACCAAACAATGTCAACCTGACTTTGCCCCAGATGGGACAGTTCCTTCAACTACGGGAATTATGCTTTAAAATCAGAAGTTAGAATTGAGAACAATGGAAAGATTAATTATTAACACTATGCAGCAAGGGTTAATTAAAAATCATTTGTGTGAAGGCCTTATCTGGCTCAAACTGCTCATGCTCCCCCCTCCTGTCTTTATTCGTTAAGAGTTCAGTCAGACCCACGTACCAGCTAGAATTTAAATTCCTAGCACGGGCGGATGGCGGTATCTGGTCCTTTGGGCGAGGTGCAGCTAGCGGGCACCCGCCCTTCCCAAGAAAAAAAAGGTGATCGTGATGAATGTTGTACATTTTCATTATAATCAATCATTTTGACCCCATCAATTAAAACCCTCCAGAGACTTATTATCATAAAATGTTTGACTTAGGTGTATGTTTCAAGTATTGTTTGTTCCTTTGTTGACTACTTAAATAGCCTTTTATCTAAAACATAACCCCCAACCGAAAGTAAATGTAATATTGAACTCGATTTCGTCCTAAACAATCATTATAAATATGTGTAAGAGAACACTGATGCGAACACTATGGGTCCAGGTCAATGAATATACATATCATGAAAAAAAATATTTCTACACAGCTGTCCCCATTAAATGAGTAAAAGACAAATGTTAAGCAAAAAAATGATGTTACCTATTTATTTATTTAGAGACCTTAAACTTTTTATGAGGTGAAATTGACCCCAGGGACCATAGGCAGGTTCAATTCCAACAAAGACACGTGGCTGAGGGGTAGAGTTGTCGTCCTCCAACCTGAAGGTCGGCAGTTAGATCCCCAGTCTGACCCATCAGAATGCAGAAGTGTCTTTGGGCAAGATGCTGAACCCTGAATGGCCCCCCCAAAGAATAACAAAGTGCTGTAAATAGATGCACCGTCTGAATGTGTGTGTTAATGGGTGAATGTAAAACTGTACTGTAAAGCACTTTGAGTGGTCATCAAGACTAGAAAAGAGCTATATAAATACAAAACCATTTACATTTACATAACAGTCTAAAACTCGATAGACAAATTGACTCTTTAAATGTAGTCAAAAACATGCACAGTTTTTGTTCTTAATAAGCAATAAAAGTAATTAAGTTGCAGTTACTAAAAAGTGTTAGTGCAGTGTCCAGCAGTGTAAGCACTTGATGCTTGACTGGAACTGTTTTTGATAGTGTTATGAACATACCCATTTATTATTAGTGTGACTATGTTCATCTTTCATTTGGCATCATTGGATACTGACCAGTTTTTAAAGCACCTCATGTATGCTTGAAAGTGTTGTGGATTACAAATTGACATTCTGCTGGATTCTGTTTTACTATATTCATCTGGTTTGATTTGCAGAAATGGAGCTTAGAAAAAATGGTCATTGTTTTGTGGTGGAATCCTTAACATGCTATTTTCTTCCCCTGCCACCTGTAGCTGTCCGTCAACAACGACGGGGAGCTCAACAAACTCCTGAGCAGGGTGATCAATAGGTAACATATTGACAGGTTGACAGAGATCTCTCCCTCATAACATGATAATTAAATGTCTGTGACATCGCGCGAACGCGCCCCCCCTGGAGAGGGCCCCCCACCACCAGTGGCTAAAAAGCCCAAGTCAGCGGCAACCAAGAACCCATCAGCCGCTAAAAAGTCCCAAAAGAAGGTGAGGAAACCAGCAGCGACAAAGACGCCCACCAAGAGCCACAAGAAGGTGGCGAAAAGGCCCCTGCTGTCAAGAAAGCCCCCGCGAAGAAGGTCGCCAAACCCAAAGCGAAGAAGACAGCAGCCAAGAAGAAGTGAGCTGTCCTCACTATGAAACATGTCCATCCTGGTAAAAGGCTCTTTTAAGAGCCACACACGTCTTTGCACAAAGAGCTGTTTCCTCATCATTCATCACCACTGTCAATACATATGTAGAGACAGAGTTCTTAACTAAAGCAAGTCAAGTTACATAGAAAGATATTTAATATATTTCAATAATGTCAAGATTTAGAAGTTATTTACTACCAAATTATAAAATATAATCAAGTAATATATAACATATCTTAGACTTTGTGTGAAGGAGAGGCAGACTACTATGACACACACACACACACACACACACATACTATACATATTATTTTGCTAACAATTGCTTTTTTCCCCCAATATGGGCTATGGTCCTGCTTGGGTGTGTCCACATGTGGTCATTTATACCCAGTGCTCAAGTGTAAATCAATAGAAATTTAAAGATTTAAAGATTTAAAGATTTAAAATAGTTTCCTACAAATCATACTCGCTCTCCTTTGTATGCAAACTTCTATAACTCTATTCTGACTAGTTTTTCCACCATGACATTTGCCCTGTGTAGGTGTGTTAACAACTTGGAGCTAATTATTTTTCAGAGTATAAGTTTACCAAATAAAGTACATACCTTGTTTCAGGACCATGGACAGAGCTGTTTGTTGTTTTTGGGTGCAGCACCCAAACAGTTTGATGCCCTGAATGGATATTGTGGAGCAGAGGGCAGATGCTTTACGCTTCAGGTCGGTGCAGAAACACACGCAGGTGACCACTCTGTACTTCGAGCCAGGGGGTAAGATGAGCCACCACTGTATTTAGATAAGCAATAATGTGATCACAAATTAAGGAAGGGTAGTCAACATTACTCATTCCATCTTTCACTCAAGCACATGGAGACAGTGGCAAGGAAACCAGAACATACATATTTTTGTCAATCAAAGTAAATTCACCCTCATGTTGTTAAAATTATCTGTCTTGCATCTTAATTAAAATATATTAACAAACAGACATTAACAAGAATACATAGACAGACACTCACATACACACACACACACGCACATACATTAATATAAACAGACAGACAGCCATTTAGTGCATATATAAATTATCAGAGAGCTACACAGTTGTTGCTATAAAGAACACACCTGAGACGGAGTAGCATATTTCAGCCATTTAACTGCAGCATTCTGGACCCTGACTGACTGACTTACCTATTGACCCTATCTTGTTAATGTAGACACTATTGACATAAACACTAAAATAAAACACAGCACTTGATATCACTTTTTACTTGCTGACTTTCTATTCGGCCTGACTATCTTTCTAACTGATCACATTCAAGCATTTATATATATGTATATAAATACATGTATATATGACACAAGCAGAGTAATACCTTGAAAATAACAAAAAATAAATAATAGTTTAAATTATTAAATTGTTCTAAAAAGAATGGCGTTTGAAATGACTTTCTTAAAGGGACACTTACCTTTGTTGCATTTTTACACTTTTTGTGGATAAGGTTAAATTGGTATTAATAAGGTAATGCCACTCTAAAATGCAAGACAGACCCACCAGGAATTAAAACAAACATTATTTCACTCTCGTAATATTTAGTGAAAACTTCAACCAATAAAATTCTTCGGACCGAAGGACCTTATTGGCCGACAGACCTGTCTGTTTGTCGTCTGCTTCTTGTGGCGCATTCGGGCCCGCGTCATCAAGGCGCGTCCTCAACTAGAGGGCTTGTTTTGATTCCACGGCA
>CM028869.1:881475-952520 GCA_016801935.1 Platichthys stellatus
TGCGGAAGCAAAGAACACACTTCTCGCTAGAAATGGTGTCAGAATGTATTTTTATGCCCAAACTAAGTTACAATATTATATTCTTATCTGAAAAACAAGGAATCTCCGCCATGTTTTCCTCTCCGCAGACGGGAGCTTGTGAGTCACGTGACGTGAGAACACGCCAATGCAAAACAATGGGAGGACTAAATGTTACCATCTCACACTCTGAGAGGCCAGATTGTGAGATGGTAACGTCGTTCCAAGTGGACCAACGTTGCCCCTAAACGTTTTCTGATGAGACTGGGTTGCATTTGTCGAGTCTGGGCTTCACGATAAACTGGAAGAAAAGTTCCGCGCTCCCCGCCCAATTCGTGACGTATCTGGGGGTGGAGCTAGACTCCGTCAGTATGAGAGCGCGGCTCTCACAGCAGAGAATAGAGGCTTTGACAGCTCTTCTCCGCCGCGTCAAGCCCCCCAATGTTGTGACAGCTCTCTCTGTCATGCGCCTGTTGGGCATGATGTCAGCAGGACACGTGGTAGTGCCCCTGGGCCTGTTACACATGAGACGTCTGCAGAGATGGTTCATTCGTCTGCACGTCTGCAGCTTTTGATGGATAGGATTTGGCTTTCAGCACGGTGAAGACATACGCTGCTGCTATTTCTTCCTGTCATGAGGGGTTCGGTGGCAGAACAGTGTTCAGTCATCCTCTGACAAAACGTTTCCTGAGGGGCGTAAGAAGAGACAGGCCAGTGTCACGATCCTTGACCCCTCAGTGGGATTTAGCACTGGTTTTACGTGCTTTGGTGAAAGCTCCTTTTGAACCATTGGAGCAAATTCCACTTAAATTGTTGTCAGTCAAAACAGCTTTGTTGTTGGCTTTGACATCTGCAAAGAGGGTTAGTGATTTATCTGCTCTCTCTGTGGCACCTTCATGTCTTCGGATCCAAGGAGAAGGCAGCTCGGCTATTCTACGCCCTAATCCTGCTTTTACTCCAAAAGCATCACAAGCTCTTTCCGATCCAGGGTGATCACTTTGGAGGGTTTTTTGCCACCCCCTCACAATTCAGAGGAAGAGGCAACTTCCCATCTTCTCTGTCCTGTGCGTGCGCTGGCATGTTATGTTGCGTGCACGGCCATGGTGCGACGTTCACAGTGTCTGTTTGTGCATTACAGGGAGCATTCTCAAGGGCTCCCCCTGTCGGCACAGCGCCTGTCTCACTGGCTCTGTGAGGCCATTTTACAGGCTTACCTCTCATCAGGGATGGATCCCCCAGAGCATCAGAGCTCATTCCACCAGAGGAATTTCCTCCTCGGCAGCTTTGCATGGGGGAATGACGGTAGAGGATATCTGCAATGCAGCTTCCTGGTCTTCTCCCTGTTCCTTCATCCGCTTTTACCTGCGAGATGTTTCCCGTTTTTCCATGACTCACTCTGTACTCAGTGTTTTGTCAGAGTGATGGTTATTGGATGTCTATGTATGATGCTCTCCCTCCCATCTGTAGAGCTGGGGAGAGCTGTCTGATTTCTACTCTGTATTTGCTGGACCGTTACAGTGCGTAACTTTCGTCTGCCACGTCTTACAGCAGTAGTTTTTTCTTGACCATTCCATCATGTAATATATTCATATTCCGTTAAAACTTCTGGAATGGTTGATGGTTATTAGGCAGATGTGTTTATGCTTGTGGCACTGTACAGACCCAGTGAGGCATGGACTACATCGAGCTTCGCCTTTAACCCACTAGCGATAGCCTTAAAGGGCGAAGCCTATTCGATATAGAACGTTAGTTACGTATTGTAACTCTAGATTCTATGAGTATAGGCGCAGCCCTTTAAGTTTTGGGCCTCACTGGTTTTCCTCTATGGCTGAAGAAAAGCTATTAGTAGGGAGGCGAGCGGCTGGTCTCACCCCAATTTATACAAGGTGAGACCGGGTGAGGCCCACCGTTGGTGGGCGTGGACTAAAGTTTTCAGTGCTGCGCATGCGCGCGAGGGATAAACCCACTAGCGATAGCCTTAAAGGGCGAAGCCTATACTCATAGAATCTAGAGTTACAATATGTAACTAACGATCTGAGACAAACAACAAAATGGCAAGAACCAAGCAGACCGCTCGTAAATCCACCGGAGGCAAAGCCCCCAGGAAGCAGTTGGCCACCAAGGCTGCGCGTAAGAGTGCTCCGGCCACCGGCGGCGTGAAGAAGCCTCACCGTTACAGGTCCGGTACCGTAGCTCTGAGAGAGATCCGTCGCTACCAGAAATCTACGGAGCTGCTGATCCGCAAGCTGCCCTTCCAGCGCCTGGTGAGAGAAATCGCTCAGGATTTCTGGCTTCCAGGCCTGGAAATAAACATTTTACAATTCCATGACTTTTCAAGGTTTTTTATGACCGTAGGAATCCTGACAATCAAACAATCTAAAAGTAAACATGTGATGTAAAGTTGAAATCATATTTTTTCTAACCAGCTCACCCACAACGTCATTACTTTACGCTTAATTATGCATTTGTGTATATATATAAACTGTTTGTAAGTTTTATTTATATATTTAGCAATTAAAGAGAAAAGGAAACTATGATCAATTTAACCACAAAGGAACACTCTTTGCGAGAAGTATGATGTAAAGAGTCTGTCTTTGCACATCATGTTACATGGTGTATGCGTATGTATGGCAGTGGTAGTCTGCTTATCCCTCAATTAGTCTAAAAATATGTTTTCTATTACTTGATAGTATATGATGTTTTGATATGAGATAAGTTCTAAATCGGGACATTGTAAAATGTACATCTTTAATATTTTTCTATCTAAATAATCCAAAATAAGGCCTTAGTTTCAACAAACACTGTGTTTATCCAGAATGTACAATCATGTGCAGTATGTGAAAGTGTTTGTGTAAATTGTAGCATGTAAACATGACATTTTAGCCATTCAAACAGACTTTATGTATGTATTACTTTATTTACAAACAGTATAACACACAGTTCACTCACCCCCATCCAAGCACATAGCATAACAAAAATAACTGTGTTGTTGTTGAACTCATAGTTTTTAACTCATGAATCAAAGGTACGAAAGCAAAGACAAACTTGAGAGATGATCACTCTGCCCAGAAATGTTTTTAAGCTTGTTAAGACTGAAATCTCAACTTTAAACAAAAAGCAGTTTGTTAGACGGGGGTGGGGGTAGGGGCAGTTTGGGAAGAATATATGGGAAATATGTAGCCCTCACATAGTGACTTTTAGTAACCTTTGCTGCTTGGTGTTAATCTGGAAGCTGGTTAAAATGTGTGTGCGTCACATCGCTGTTCAAACTTGCAGTTGCTGTGAGAACTTTTAATCTGTGACATTCATTTCGCTGTACTATAACTTGTTCTCAGGTACTATAACTTGTTCTAAGGGAGGTATGCTTTTATATTAAAGCATACCTCCCTTAGCTTTCAAACAGAGTTCATGCAGCTGCCTCAGCTTCAGGAGGGCAGATGGGCAAGTCGTTGTTTTGTCTGGAAATGGCGCTTGCTTACTGAAGACATGGCATCATCTTAATAAATATTTGTTGAAATTAGACCAAACCGGCTCTTCTCATATTTGGGATAAACAAACATGTTGACAAGCTCCCTGTCGTTGTGTACGGACAGCTACAGGTGGCGGGGGATGAAAAAACAATGTTAAGGATGCCCCCACAAAAACAAGGACCATTTTATCCATGTCCATATCTGCAAATCAAACCAGATGAATATAGTTAAACAGAATCCAGCAGAATGTCAGGTTGTAATCAACAACACTTTCAAGCATACATGAGGTGCTTTTAAAACTGGTCAGTATCCAATGATGCCAAAAGAAAGGTGAACATAGTCACACTGTCAGCCCGGACTTATGAACAAACTTGGCCACTTAGGTTACAATTTTTATTCTAATAATGTTATGGGGGTTTTAATAGCTGGGGTCAAAAGGACTCACAGGATAACCGGAGGCTAAGGGAGAAATCCCTTAGCCCTCCGGTGGTCTTTGTGTGACCACTGTTTTTCATTCAAGGTTGCTCAAATGTCATACATTGACTAAGTACTTCCACAATCTGTCCTAATGATACTCTTATTTCTAACCAAGCCTTTTTCACAGGCACTATTCCTACTTGATGGAAACGTGCTACAGTCCTACTGCGACACAAAACTAATAAAGTGTCAGACTTTAATATCTACAGTCCTACATCCAAACCTGTTGAGGCTCTAGCGCATCATAGACTTAATTATCAGCGGCCATGAGGATCCACAGAGGAAGAAGACGCATGCCTCTGTCTTCTACCAGGTCCTCAGTCATCCTATGAATAGCTGTGGTTCTATATCGTATAGGCTTCGCCCTTTAAGGCTATCGCTAGTGGGTTTATCCCTCGCGCGCATGCGCAGCACTGAAAACTTTAGTCCACGCCCACCAACGGTGGGCCTCACGCGCTCTCACTTTGTATAAATTGGGGTGAGACCAGCCGCTCGCCTCCCCTTTTTTCTTCAGCCATGAAGCAGCACACGACTTCCAGCATTCGTTGTGCCCGGAGTGCCAAACCGGGTACATAATGTCCGATGACCTCCACCCGCGCTGCGAGGCCTTCCTCGGCCCGGAACACGCCGGCCGGGCGCTCACCCCCGCAGCGAACTGTGCCTTCTGTAAACTCCTTGAGGAGCCAGAGAGACGCAGACGGGCCGAGGCTTATGCTGAGATGGACGGCGAAGGGTTCGCCTCGCAGCGTGACTTCAGCTTGGATGAAGCCATCGAATTTTTTGAAAGTGGACCGGAGTCGGCTGACTCCGCTCCCGGAGCTGAAGAGCAAACTTATCCTCCAGCAGATCCCCCCCTCGAGCTCGAGGCGTCGGATGACGAATTCGATTCACCGCCAGCTCCCACTCCTCTGACGGCCATCGGTGTCCTCATGACAGAGCTGCCGGGAATCATCCGGAAGGCGGCCGCCTCCAGGCAGCTGACGGTGCCAACCCCGCTCTCCGCTGCTCCACCTGATGAGATGGTTGGTGTCTTCGCCCCGTCACGCAGAGCCCGCGAGGATGTGTCCTGGCCCCGTTTCCCGGGTATTGGCAAGTACCAGCGAAGGAGGAACCGGCCAAGGTGAAAGCGCCGGTTCTCAGCTACGTCCCCATCACAAGGGTGGTGGGGCTCTCTGACCGAGGTTTCCCCCGGTCCCTCCACTTGAGCCTTGTTTGGCTGCCGTGTTCGGGGTGAAGGTTAACCCTCTCGGTGGACGGCGGCCCACGCCCCCCTCCCCTTCGAGTCAAATGGTGACGAGGCTGGCGGACTGCTCCCACCAATGCTCTGCCCAGGTGTCAGCCGCAGCCAACAATGTAGCGCTGCTGGCTCACTGGATGAAGTCCATGACGGAGGAGCCTGACCTCACTGATCGGGCAGAGGACTTGGCTAAAGCAGCGAGCACGGTGCTCTCCCTGTGTGCCGCCGTCGCTACGGCGACGTCCCGCATTTCTGCCTGGCAGACCTTGATCCACAGATGTGTCTGGCTTGATCGCTCCAATCTGTCGGAGGGGCTGCGGAAGGAGCTCCTGGGAGCTCCCATCAGCTCGGACGGCCTCTTCGGGCCAAGACTGCAGACTGCGCTCGATGAGATGCAGAAGACGGCAGATGCGGCTGACCAGTTCAAGAGGCACATGTCCCGGTCCTCCCGTCAGAGCAGAGAACGGGATCACCGGCGAGATCACCGGGCTCCTTTCCATCAGCGGTCGAGGCGTCCTGCGGCAGCGGCAGCGCCTCGTCCCCCCCGTTCCACCTGACCAGCCCCCTCTTCCTTGCTCGGGTCCGCAGACACCGCGTTGGGGGAAAACGCAGCGAGCGCCCTGTTCCTGGTCCAACCCTCCGGAGGAACCTCCCAGGAAGCAGGGGAGGAGATTCTGACATTTTGGGGGGGATTCGTGTGTTTTGAAAATGGAAAATTTTCCAATAAAACAGTCTTCTTCTGAGTCAGCTAGCTCCGCACAGCCTCACCACTTTAAGTCAGTACATCTCCTCTGTCACAAAGACAGAGTTTTTCCCCACACCTTTTTCTGTTGACAGTAAGTGTGTCCATGAGCCATCGAGTGCCGTCTTAACGCCTCGTATGGACGACACACACACTGCATCTGCACTCAGCGTCTCCCTTCCTCCTTTTTCAAGGAGCGAGGGTTTGACTGCACATAAGAGATGCGTTCAGGAGCCTTGTAAAATAAAAGGACATCCTAAGCAGCAGTTCTCTGACATCGACGCGTCATCCCCGTGTCAGCGTCTGACCGCAAGTGCAGTTGAGAGCCTGTGTGCTCCGGGGGCTTCTGATCAGCCCTTTCGCTGTGAGCCCCCCATGGGTTGTTCCGCAGAGTCCTCCGATGCGAACAACGGCGGTCAGGGCCCTAGCTTGGCTCGTCACCATGACAACCACAGAGCACCAAGCAAGTGCACGCCCCCTCTCAGAGCATTACTCAGAGTGGCAGCGCGTATATTTGATGGACAAATGGATGGACAGGATTGTGAGCCGAGGTTACACTTTGCAGTTTGCTTCCCCCCCCCGCGATTCAACGGGATTGTGGAAACAATCCTGTCATCTCAGGAACAGTGTCTCGCTCATCAGTCAGAGCTACAGGAACTTTTGGGAAAAGATGCTATTTCCAAAGTTCCTCAGGGGCAGGAGACACAAGGGTTTTACTCCCGTTATTTCCTGGTTCCGAAAAAGACAGGAGGAGTGAGACCGATCCTCGACCTGTCTCTGTTCAACAAGTCGATCATGGAGATGCGGTTTCACATGCTCACGATCAAACAAGTGTTGGAGTGTGTTCACCAGGGAGACTGGTTCACCTCCATAGATCTGAAGGACGCATATTTCCACGTGTCGATCGTTTCGAAACACAGGAGATATCTGCGCTCATTCCAGGGGATACAGTATCAGTACAACCGCCTGCCATTCGGTTACTCTCTGGCTCCACGCACTTTCTCCAAGTGTGTGGAAACGGCGCTGGAGCCGTTACGCAGGACAGGGATGAGAGTGCTTTTCTACCTGGATGACCTGCTATTATTAGCTCGCTCCAGGGAGGAAGCTGCGTTACAGACAAAAACACTGGTGTGTCATTTGTCGAGTCTGGGCTTCACGATAAACTGGAAGAAAAGCTCCGCGCTCCCCGCCCAGTTCGTGCCGTATCTGGGGGTGGAGCTAGACTCCGTCAGTATGAGAGCGCGGCTCTCACAGCAGAGAATAGAGGCTTTGACAGCTCTTCTCCGCCGCGTCAAGCCCCCCAATGTTGTGACAGCTCTCTCAGTCATGCGCCTGTTGGGCATGATGTCAGCAGGACACGTGGTAGTGCCCCTGGGCCTGTTACACATGAGACGTCTGCAGAGATGGTTCATTCGTCTGCACGTCGATCCTGTGCGTCAGCGAAGACGCATGGTTGCCGTTCCTCCCTCAGTGAACGCAGATCTAATCCACTGGAAGAATCCCCGCACACTGTCAGCGGGAGTGCCGCTGGGCAGAGCTGCATCACACATTTCAGTGTTCACAGACGCATCTCTCTCGGGATGGGGGGGAACGTGTCTGTTACAAGTGGTGGGAGGACAGTGGCCAGCTCACATGTCTCTCAACATAAACGCGCTGGAGCTCCTCACGGTGTGGAAAGTACTCCAGCATTTTGTGTCACTGCTGCGGGATCAACACATCCTGATCCGCACAGACAACAAGGCGACAGCAGCCTACATAAATCGCCAAGGAGGAGTGCGCTCCGCGCAGCTGCTCAACATAGCGAGGCGGCTGCTGCTGTGGACACACACACACTTTCTCTCAGTCAGGGCAATGTATATTCCCGGTGTTTTGAACACGGGAGCGGACATCATGTCGAGGGGAGGTCCTCGACACGGGGATTGGAGCCTTCATCCCGAACTGGTGATTCAGATTTGGAACAGGTTCGGCAAAGCAGAGGTGGATCTGTTCGCCTCTCGCGGAAACGCACAGTGCGCTCTGTGGTTTTCTCTGAGTGTGCGGGACAATCCTCCACTGGGAGTGGACGCGTTAGCGCATCGGCCGTGGCCCAGGACGCTTCTTTACGCTTTTCCACCGGGTCCATTGATCCCACGGTTCTTGGATCGGGTACTGGAGGAACGGCAGTCAGCCATCCTCGTAGATCCGGAGCGCACGGGCGCGTCATGGTTTCCATGTCTGCAACGGCTGATCTCAGGGTTGCCATGGGAACTTCCGTGGCGCGGAGACGCTCTCTCTCAGGCAGGAGGAGCGATAAGGAATTACCCGATGATAGGTCAGCGTCTGTGGGCCTGGCCGCTGAACGGGAACATTTAGAGAGGCAGGGTCTCTCTCAAGATGTTGTGCGCACTATCCAAGGCGCCAGGGCCGCCTCTACCAGAGCTTCATACACATCCAAATGGAGCGCTTTTCAGCGTTGGTGTGTAGACAGGAGTCTGGATCCCACGGTGTGTCCCCTGCCTCAGGTATTATCATTCCTCCAGCTTTTGATGGATAGGAATTTGGCTTTCAGCACGGTGAAGACATACGCTGCTGCTATTTCTTCCTGTCATGAGGGTTTTCGGTGGCAGAAAAGTGTTCAGTCATCCTCTGACAAAGCGTTTCCTGAGGGGCGTAAGAAGAGACAGGCCAGTGTCACGTTCCTTGGCCCCTCAGTGGGATTTAGCACTGGTTTTACGTGCTTTGGTGAAAGCTCCTTTTGAACCATTGGAGCAAATTCCACTTAAATTGTTGTCAGTCAAAACAGCTTTGTTGTTGGCTTTGACATCTGCAAAGAGAGTTAGTGATTTATCTGCTCTCTCTGTGGCACCTTCATGTCTTCGGATCCAAGGAGATGGCAGCTCGGCTATTCTACGCCCTAATCCTGCTTTTACTCCTAAAAGCATCACAAGCTCTTTCCGATCCAGGGTGATCACTTTGGAGGGTTTTTTCCCACCCCCTCACAATTCAGAGGAAGAGGCAACTTCCCATCTTCTCTGTCCTGTGCGTGCGCTGGCATGTTATGTTGCGCCTACGGCCATGGTGCGAAGTTCACAGCGTCTGTTTGTGCATTACAGGGAGCATTCCCAAGGGCTCCCCCTGTCGGCACAGCGCCTGTCTCACTGGCTCTGTGAGGCCATTTTACAGGCTTACCTCTCATCAGGGATGGACCCCCCACAGAGCATCAGAGCTCATTCCACCAGAGGAATTTCCTCCTCGGCGGCTTTGCATGGGGGAATGACGGTAGAGGATATCTGCACTGCAGCTTCCTGGTCTTCTCCCTGTTCCTTCATCCGCTTTTACCTGCAAGATGTTTCCCGTTTTTCTATGACTCACTCTGTACTCAGTGTTTTGTCAGAGTGATGGATTATTGGATGCCTCTGTATGACGTTCTCCCTTCCATCTTGGAGATGGGGAGAGACGTTTGGTTCTACTCTGTATTTGTTGGACTGTTACAGTGCGTAACTTTCGTCTGCCACGTCTTACAGCAGTAGTCTTTTCCTGACCATTCCATATTGGAATATTTTACATTATTCCATCGCGACGTCTGGAATGGTTGATGGTTATTAGGCAGATGTTTTTATGCTTGTGGTACTGTACAGACCCAGTGAGGCATGGACAACATCGAGCTTCGCCTTTAACCCACTAGCGATAGCCTTAAAGGGCGAAGCCTATACAATATAGAACGTTAGTTACGTATTGTAACTCTAGATTCTATGAGTATAGGCGCAGCCCTTTAAGGACTAAAGTTTTCAGTGCTGCGCATGCGCGCGAGGGATAAACCCACTAGCGATAGCCTTAAAGGGCTGCGCCTATACTCATAGAATCTAGAGTTACAATACGTAACTAACGTTCCGTGGAGCAGGGCATTGACTAGATATCATCTTACTGAAGAAAGATGTCTGGACGAGGAAAGGGAGGAAAAGGGCTCGGTAAAGGAGGCTCAAAGCGTCACCGCAAAGTTCTCCGTGATAACATCCAGGGAATTACCAAGCCCGCCATCCGCCGCCTGGCTCGCCGTGGCGGAGTGAAGCGTATCTCCGGTCTGATCTACGAGGAGACCCGCGGCGTGTTGAAGGTTTTCCTGGAGAACGTGATCCGCGATGCTGTCACCTACACCGAGCACGCCAAGAGGAAGACCGTCACCGCCATGGACGTGGTGTATGCTCTGAAGAGACAGGGCCGCACTCTGTACGGCTTCGGCGGATAAACTTACTTTCCAACAGCTCAACAACACAACGGCTCTTTTAAGAGCCACACAACGAGTCCATGAGAGCTCACATCCTCTGCTCAACAACAAGTCGTTCTCCGAGTATATGTCTTACAATGTCAAGATTTCGAAGTTATTTCATATCAAAACAGCAAATAATACAATTAATCGTAGTTTCCTCTTTAATTTATATACCTTTAAGTGACTTGAAAACAGTTTGTGTACAGTTTGTATTAAACTGTTATATATATACATACATGTATGTTTGACTGTATATATATACTGTAGTAACTCAGGCAGCCAACAGAAGTAGCTGCTCTCCAGATATGTGAATCGGAACAACGTCCACTACCAGTTGAACTCTCCTACATATCCTGTCAGAAGCTTTGTTTTCCAGTAGCTCAGCTTCTCCCGTTTTTACTGCAGATTCTGATCTGTTCTGAGTTTTGAAAATGAGCTCTGTAGCTGCATCAACACTAAGTTAAATTTCAGAGTGTAATTGAAAAAGACCAGGGACAGAGCTGTTTGATAAGGTGCTGCACCTGACCAGTTTGTTCTATGAAGAACACACGAGTGGTCCTCTACGTGCATACCACAGCGTGCGTTAGACACTGACGTTCCCTCGTACTGCGGGAGTTTGGCAACGGCCATACACATAAGCCTTCTGGACCCTGACTGTCTGACCTATTGACTTACTCACTGGTTAATGGAGACACTATTGCAATACACACTCAAAATAAAACACAGCACTTGATTGGTTGTGTAACCAGATGTTACCAGAGAGAAACTTTGTATTCTAACTGTGTCCACTGTTCTTCAACAAAGTCACTTACCAGATTGTTCATGGTAACGCTCCTCACATATCACTGTGTTGCTCTGAGCGAGTGAGTGGGCTCCCAGGGCCTGTGTGCGTGTGTGTGCTGTCTGGGATGGCAGTGCCTGCACTTTGAAAGACAACGTGTTATTATGAAAGTCTATCTGAGTGATGTGGGTGACTTTTTACCGGCTGAAATCTCCCTGTACTCTATTAAACAGGTCTTGACGTTGCAGCCAATTGGACTATACTATTCAGAGGCTGCAGGCAGGACCACGTTTCCATAGAATATGTCTAATTTAATAAATTTAAAATAATAATGACGATTCTAATAAAAATGTGCCAAATTTATCACAATCATCTTTTTCCCATCTTTTCTTTGGGAGGGCGGTTGGCCAGCTACACCTGTATATGTTCCACGCACAAAGGAGCCGATACCGGTTCTGTTGATGGGTTGATGCTCTTCTACGGCACACAACAAACCTTCTTGCTCCTACACGTTTGGCCGTTCTATCCTGGAGGAGCTAGATTATCTCTGCTACCTGATAGGACTTCAGGCCCACCTAATGCTACAGGTAGTGACAAGGACACTAGCAGAGCATGAAACTTCAGAAGATTCAGTAGGGAAGGATGAGGAGAGAGCGAAGGTCAATGGCCAGCACATATAAAACTGTTCCCTTTGTGTTGTTGTCTTGCTTTTGCCTCTTTATTGAATTTGTCACTTTCATTTGCACCAAAACCGGTGAAATTCATTCACAATCACTTGGGCTTCCTAAATGGACAAGTTGATGAACCTGAAGTCCAACTGACTTGGTGTTTTACTGTGACCATTAAGTGTTCCCTTATCATTTAGAGCTGTGCATTTATCAGGTTGCTTTGGTTCAGATTGTTTTAAATGATACTTATGTGATGCTAACATAAATAATACAAAGTTTCAGGGACATCTTGCATTTCTTAACACCCCAAATGTTCCCGTTGAGCTCAACAGTTCAACCTCTGTCCGCAGCAGAATAAAGGACTAATGAACATGGAGACACTCCCACGTGCTGTTACACTGGCGCTCCACAATCAGCCAATGACATAGAGGGAACGGCACATAACGATTTACATTTGATGTGTTGAAATACAGCCTGGCCACCAGAATCTGCATTAATTTGACCGAAAAAATCTCGTGACAATGCCTGAAGTAGCGAAGCCAGCGCCCAAGAAGGGCTCCAAGAAAGCGGTGGCGAAGGCCCCCGGCAAGGGCGGAAAGAAGAGGAGAAAGTCCAGGAAGGAGAGCTACGCCATCTACGTATACAAGGTGCTGAAGCAGGTCCACCCCGAAACTGGGATCTCCTCCAAGGCCATGGGCATCATGAACTCCTTCGTGAGCGACATCTTCGAGCGCATCGCCGGTGAGGCCTCTTGTCTTGCTCATTACAACAAGCGCTCCACCATCACCTCCAGGGAGATTCAGACCGCCGTCCGCCTGCTGCTGCCCGGGGAGCTGGCCAAACACGCCGTGTCTGAGGGCACCAAGGCTGTGACCAAGTACACCAGTTCAAAGTAAACAACTATTCGGAGACATCAAACTAACTTCTCTTTTAAGAGCCAAACACTTTCTCTATGGAGACAAACTGTCCTGTCCGTCAGTAATAATGAACAGTAATTGTCTGTTCTGAATTATATAAGAGACTATTTCACATATGAGCGGCTGGTTTATTTGTACAGTGCTGTAATACACTGGTGTCCTTAACTCGTTTAAAAACCGAAATAATGAAGAAATAGTGATCCAGAATCACTTTTGAATACTGTGGCTTTCCCCTCACCGGTGGAGAGCTAATGTCCGGACGTCCGCAGTAAACGGACAGTAAAACAAATCTTTCGTTAACCCGCGGCTCTGGCATCTTCAGCCCCTCTGCAGTGGCTCCCTATACAGTGTTTTGTATGTCGTGCATATTTTTCATGAACGGTAAACTTTATGAATCAGTTTTCATATGTGGAACGTCACATTAATTTGTTAAAAACATCATCGGATCATGCCAGCATGAAATACCAGGAGCGGGCGAATGTGTGTGCGCGCGCTCCCACAGCCCCGATTATCCTCCCCGCCCCTTCTCACTCGCTCATAGTGAGATTGGGGCTCGTTCATCATCAATTTTAAAAAGCCAGAATTTAGAGCAGAATTAAAACTGTTCAAAGCCTGGTTCAAAAAACTTTTTTAGTCTCAATCACTAATTAGTTATTTCATGACAATTGTGAGGCATTGAAGTCTTTTGTCTTCTAACTAGGTGAATAAGATGATATACAGGTTTGAAATTGTGCATAATTATCACTTCATGGTGAAGTCACCGTTTGGTTTTCAGTCACATATCGGATGAATAACATTGTTGTTCGGCTGCTTGTCCTGACAAAAGAGTCGAAGACATTTGTGGTCCAGTTTCTGTGGTCAAATGTAGTATATTGTTTTTTGTGTTTGTAGTGATGAGCAGGTCTCTGAACCTGGCATGTCAGCGTAGCTCCTCTAGCCCGCAGGCAAGATACCAGCAGTAATTGCAGGGCTTGGTTATACTGGTCTGGTAAAGTAAAGTTGAATTCAAATACACAAATACAGATTATTGTTCTGCAGAATCCGATTTACTCTGATCGACTGAAGCTGGAGTATTTAATGTCACATCTGCATATTAACATCAGCTGTTTGAATAGAGAGCTTTGGGAGTGTCCACCACCTATTTCATAAGAGTGAAGTGATCTGATGAACTCTGAAGTTATACACTCTTATTTTTATCACGTAATTCAGTGAAAGTGTTTGACTCTACATATCTGTGTATTTGTGTTGACTTTTCCTCTAGGTGACTCGGACATCCATGGGTGCAGGCTTTCTAACAGAACTGAACACTGAGAGTCACCACTTCAGCACTGACTCCAGGTACAGACCTTTTTTCATTACTGACAAACAATCAAAGCAACGTATTGTAAATAATTCATAATGCATTAAATTATATATGCAATGTTTCTAATGTGTTAGAACTTCATATTGCACATTCACTGTCTTGTGTTACCACCTGGCTCAAGGCTGGAAACAAAAAGGGAGGTCAGACACAGAACGATCAATCAAAAGTAATTTATTTAACTCAACTCATATATTTATTAATTAACTGGTGAGGCTGAAGTATGAAGTCCATCAGTTGTGTTAGAACTGTTTTGATGAGTGACAATATAGTGTAATGTGTAGTTGAAAATTATTAAGTGGGTTGGAAAAACCATTTTGTAATGGTCGGCTCTGGAAGATGTAGTAACATCAGAAAGCCAACAGATGGCGCTGCTCTCCAGATATGTGACCCAAAACAACGTCCACTACCAGATGAACTCTCCTCCTTGTCCTGTCAGAAGCTTTGTTTTCCAGCAGCTCAGCATCTCCTGTCTTTTTGCAGCTGCTTGTTTGAGTCATAAAAATTTGCTCTGTAGCAGCATCAACTTGATCAGTGGCTGTCATTAAACTAAAGTATTGAGAAACTGTCATCAGACACTGCAACACCAACAGAGGGAAAGTCACTTGGTTATAGTTACTCATAGGGAGCAGAGTGTATTTCCAGGTGATGTCAAAAACACTAAATAATTTTTTTCTTGCAAATATTAATAGATCTTCGATCAAAGTAAATCTAAGTACAAGGCTACATAGGCAAGATTGGCCTTATTTTATTTTAAAGTCTCCAAAATAGTTGAACTATCAACAGCTAATTTTAAACAATATATTTCAACACCTAACATCATCTCTTGGGCGGCTGTAGCTGAGAGTGGTTGTACTCCAACCAAAAGGTTGGCGGTTCAATCCTCAGTCTTCCCCATCCAGCAGTAAGTCGTTAAAGACTCTGCAGCTTGTCCAAAATGTCGCATCACGTCTTCTGACGATAACCAAGAGAAGAGAGCACATTTCTCCAGTATTAGCATCGCTACACTGGTTTCCGGTTAAATCTAGAATTTAATTGCTGTTAGTACCTTATCAACCAACTAGAGCACTCCGCTCCCAGAATTCCAGCCTACTTGTCGTCCCTAAAGTCATCAAGCCCTTCTCCTGTGGAACAATCTCTAACTTTCAGTTCGGGAAGCAGACACCATCTTTACGTTTAAGAGACGGCTTAAAACCTTCCTTTTTGATAACGCTTATAGTGAGATTTGGTCCAGGCTTGTCTTAGACCTGCTCTTAGTTATGCTGCAATAGGTCTAGAACAGGGCCGTCCAAAGTACGGCCCGCAGGCCAGCCATTTTTATTTGGCCCATTTCAAAGTCTAAAAATATAATTGATTAAACACCAGGTGGCGCCAAACGTACACCCAACCTGGATAATCTAGATAGACTCAACATCTCCCAACAATGTGGTCTACAAGCAGTATCTTTGTGCTTTTGACTGGTCTTTAACCTTCCTAAGTTTACTCAGTTACCAGTGGATGCAAGCTTCCGGTTCAAGACACAAGTACTTGTTTACCGTGCTGCTGAGGAGTCGGGCCCAGTCTGCATCCAGGACATGGCCGACACCCCAGCCCATCCACTCCGCTATGCATCTGCCAATTAGCTTGCTGCTCCCTCACTGCGAGCTAACCACTCAACAAAATATCGACTGTTTGCCGGTCAGGACAGCAGAAAGACTAGACATCTTCCACCATAGGCTAAAGACACATCTCACACCTACACCTTGTTTAAGAAGATGGTTAATTAACCATAACTGTGGATGCCAGTAACACAAATAGTTATGGTTGATTAGAATGGCACAAAGAAATAATAATAATAATTCCACTCTAAATGCATTCTGCACCTTATAACCTAAGAAGAAGTGCACCCATTTATATTGTTTTATCGGTTTTCCTTTTCTTTTCAATTGGCAATACCGGATGTACATTTATCTCATGTATTATAAATACCACTTTAATTTGTGGCCAAGTTCACAGCCACATCTCTGCATTACTGATTATTCTGCCTGTATTTATTATTTAAGCAAATGTTTAACTTGTGGTTTATTCAGAACATTGTATTCTGAGCATTGTATACATTATTTTTTATTTATTTATTTAAACATGGAGCCTACATTATTTTCTTGAATAATATCCCCAATATATGCTAGAAAAATCCAATGGACGAGCTGGAGAGTGTATAAATGGTAATGATGTCTCAGCCAAAATATCTCCCCTTCTACATGTGAGGAGAGTACCTCAGGACACACCCCACTGACAAACCAATTTTAATTTCAGATTCCTGTAAAAAGGGTATATTCTTTCTGTCGATAGTATCTTCCCCTTCTTCTATATGTGACCTGGCACATTATTTAGAATGACTGTTTTAGAATTAAGACCAATGACTTCAGTGTGCATTGAAACAATCAAATTGAAAGGGCTCAAGAAGAGCAGAGATGTGCATTCAGTTCACAATTAAATCTGTATTTAATAATAGGAGGACTAAAATGGGGATATAAGTAAGGGGGAAATGATCGACAATTATAAATAAAACAAATAGCTTTTTATTCTTAATGTTTATAAAAGCTAAAACAACAAATACTCTGACCACAGAGATACAACACACGTTAACCTAAATATCGCGGGCCATTATGTAGGCAGCATACTTACTACGGGGAGATTCTATCACAGCCCCCATTTACACCACCACGTGAGCACACTGATCACTACCACTGCAACTCACACTGCAAGGACAAAACCACAACATTGTTTTAGTGACCACCACCCTTTCGGCCTACACGCAAAGAGTTGTGAATCCCACAACTACTCCACGTAGGCCGTTCAGCTGCCAAAAACAAGGACAAGAGCGACAGTCAGTTGGTTCAGGGCCACAATAAATTATTTAAAAACAACAATCAATACGATTAAAGGTTGGACTGTCCAACGGTAATGTGATGCTTGATATGTAGGACCGACAGCATAAAATCAACGCAGAAACCAGTGGTCAGACAACACTGGAATTAGGCAAAGCAGCAATCTGCAACTTAATCTGCAAAGAGGGGGAGATAAGGTAATTTATCAAATTGCAACCAAATACATTATCGGGGATCACATTTTACGTTGCTATTAAATATTACCTTGCTCAATATGAGACCTTACTTTACACTGTGGCTCAAACAGGGGAGAGGCGAACCCTGAATCTCCACTCAACCTGAGGGCCAAAGAAGTCTGGATCGAGACCCAGCCACCCAACATAATACATAAAACACCTCAGTAGATTTCAAGCTGGTAAATAAAATATCTTCTCCCCTTCTCCCTTGCCTGCACAAACACAGCAGTCACCATTTACCAGGCATCAAAGAGGCAGTCATTGCCCGCACCTATCCTTATAAAAGGTGGCAGCTCTCCATCCCACCTACCAGGGCGGTGCTCTAACTCCTAGCTGTCAACCCTCACATATGTGTATATTTTTACCATGTCCACATCAAGGGAATGATGGTAAATGAAGGATCAGAGATATAGGCAACCAAATGAGAGGTCCCTTGTTAGACTTCAAGTATGGATGTTGTGGTTCATTATCAGTGCTTTAGCTCCAAGGATTATTATATATTATTCATGCTCATCTATTGACATTTTGTGGGTATCTTTATATTCAGTGGGTTGTCAGTCATCATCAGTTATACTGGTCAGATTATTCATGATCAAGTCCTGAAGACCATCGTTGAAGCCATCGGCACAGAGGGGCCCAAAGTGGGCGAGGCGGTGCCGACCCTCCAAGAAGTCTGTCACCTTTGTCAGAGCTTAAGAGCAGGCAAAACCACACCAAGGGGCCATCAGCTGCAGGTGTCCTGACCTTGAGCTGAAGTTCCCCAGCCACATCGCAGCCATAATCCTGCGACCTGACATTGTCCTTATGTCTGAGTCCACCAAGCATGCTCTGCTGCTGGAGCCGACAGTCCCATGGGAAGATCGGTTGGAAGAAGCCTTTGAAAAGAAGCTTTCCAAATATGTGGGACTGGTCAACAACTGTCAGCAGGCTGGATGAAGAGCAAGGTGTATCCCAGTGGAAGTTGGGTGCAGGGATTTCGTAGCCCGTTCTCTAGCAAGCGCCTTCAGCAGTTTGGGCATCGAAGTAGAGAGGAAGAGGAGAGCTATCCGCAGAACCACATAAGCGGCAGAGAGAGCCTTAAAATGGCTGGGGCTCAAAAGAGGAGAGCCATGGAGTCAGGGTAGCTAGCCATCTGGACACAAGCCTGGGTCTGATCATCCCTGGCTGGGTCACCTGGAGGAGGGTATATGATGTTGAAAGACCCAATGATTCCAGGAATATCACTGAAGATGTGTCCAGACGCATCAGAAGATGTATGTTCACAGGTCTGTGAGCTCCAGATCATTGTCTGGACCTGCAGCAAACTTTACAAACTCATATTTCCATAAACATATCTTTTTTTCACATAAAGATCCAGACATTATTATCTTCCTGAGAAATAAATAAAAAGGTAAACTAATACTAATACTGTGATGTTAAGGGAAGTGATTTGAAGTCCTGGATCTGCACTGAAATGTAAAAGGCTTCTTCCCTGGCTCAGAGCCCAGTAATCCTACTCAAAGATCAAACAGACAGGTGAAAACATCACCTCGTTGGCTAAATTAACATTTCATTGGGTTCATAGGCAGTTCTCATGTTTCACAGTACTGTGTCAACAATATACATCAGCCAATGGAAAATAAAAGGCATGTATGAGAAATGTCATCACTTTGTGTTTTCCACTCATCATGCATTAGAATGCATGCTTTCAATTGTATATACTATCGTATATGAAAAACAAAAAAATTAAAGCTCCTTACAATAAAAAAAAGAAAAATAGCAAGATATGCAAACTTGAATAATCATACTAACCTTGTAGCAACTTGAGAAATTGTACAGTTTTGTCGTTGATGGTTTCTTACTTTATCTTTGGAGGCTGATATGAATACAACACAATAGGGTTTTAATAAATTTGGTAGACAATATATTTTGCTATGATTTCTGTAATCAAAAGTTCTACACAGAGCCACCAATTTAAATCAGCTGTCAGATTTTAGTTTTTTTTTTCTTCTTTTCTATCCAATTCCATATCAACTTACATCATTAGGCCTATACAAATATAATATATATTAAAGTGAATATTGTATTTATTCCGAACGAAACGTATATTCAATCATTATTGTTTCTCTATTATTTAAAAGAATATCGTCACTGTCATGAGCATGTCAATAAATGAAAGCGCTCATGTCCTTAAATCTCCACGGATCCATTCTGCCACCATTTTGGCGACGTCTCTTCCTGCATCCAGGACAAAGGCATGACGGAACCCTTTTTCACACAGTCTTATATCTCCATGTGGGAAGTCCTGCTTGATGTCGAGATAATACTGCACAGGGCACCAGTGGTCTGTGGCTCCATAATAAAATATAAGCTGAAAATACAATAGATATGTTGTTTACTATACAACTTTGAACCATTAACACATGTTAATCATGTTTATTTTCTTACCTTTTCAAGATTTTTCTTGATCGTTATGTTGTCTCTTTCAAGAACTTTCTTCATTTCCTGACCACCCATGTACATAGCATTGGCTGCAAAAGAAAGATAATTACATTAGTTTAGTTGTTGCTTTGATTCAGGTTATTAATTTCATGATCAACAGACACATTCAAAGTTGAACAAGAGACTTGGGGGTCAGGTATGAAACAAGCAAATTAGTTTTTTTGTGTTCTGATCAAATAACTCAACATTTATAACAGTATCCAGCTGTCTGTACAAGCTAGCTTTAAAATACTTTATACACATTCAGTCATTTGGTTAATTGACGAGGAGCCTAACCGGGTGTTTGTAGGCTGTGAGTTTCACGTTGGTCTTGTTAAAAGTGTGCTAATATCTGCATTGTTAAAAAAAAACATTATATATTACTATATTTATTATTATATTCAGCAGTGATAAATTGCTAACATAATTAAAGGGATAAGGAAACGCACTATTCACACCCCTTAACAGTATTTGTGAAGGAGTGTGAATAGGATCAGTTTATTTGGTTGTCACAGATTCAGTGAGTGAGTATTCTCAGCTAAAGCTACATAATTTGAGTCTTTTTGAAACTACTTCTCAGTAGTTGGACTTTTTTATATCATGTTTGTGCATGAAAGCACTGTTGAGTCTGTTAAAAAAGGCTGAATTTACGGAATTGTTATGTATGATGTATAACTTTGTGTCCTTAAGAGACACTGTTTGGTTTTTAATTAAAATGCAGCTAATAGAGTGTAAAATTCCTCTTCGCTCAATTGGATAGACCTACAACCAATCAGAGCAACGTAGTATGTGACGTATGCTAAGCAACGCATTGTGAGTTATTTACTAACCCGGGTTCACACCGGACGCTTCAGCGCAGCGCTAAATAACAGCTGGCTCCCATCCACTCCCATGTTAAAACTGTGCCGGTCACACCGGAGGCTGAAGCACCACGAGGCAGCCTTGGCGCAGCGCGGTGCTTCAGCCTCCGGTGTGAGCGGCACAAAGCTGTGCAGCGATCTACTGGATCAACGGGTGATATTATTAGCGCTGCCCGGCGGTTCAGCGTCGCTTCAGTGTCCGTTGTGAACAGCCAAGCGTCGGGGCGATAGGGATTAGTGTGTTGCTTTGGCGTCGCCTCCACGTTCTCTGTTCCTCTTTCAAAATGAATGCGCTGTCGATGTCTTCTAAAACAGACTCAAGGGCAGCATCTACACATCTCAGCTCTCCAGCGGCAGGCAAGGGCACTGTGATGACGTGGTTGATTACGTTACCGTTGATCATCTGTCAATCATCGTATAAAGCCCGCCCTGACAATCTGATTGGCTGTGTAGAGTTAGTTAATCCCTGTTTTCAAGCCACTTTTCTTCTGATGGTATGTCTTTTGAAAGAAGAAACTTAAGTCCCACTAAGAGCAACAAAAACGGTTTGACCCAAAAGGTAAGATATGTATATATTTTTGTGTGTCATTGTTTTTGTACATGTTGCAGTTCCATCTGTCATAATCTACAATAATGTTACACCTTAAAATAATGACACCATAACTTAAAACTGTCACTGTAAAACCACAGCATTATTAGTCTTTGGTGTTTTTCTCCTGGAGGGATAATAAATTGGTTTCAAGTAAATGAAAAGTGTACGACATGAAAATTGAAGTAAACAAAGTGAATCCATTATAATACCACATTATGTGATTTTGTAACTTGATACTGATGTGATGATGACATCATTCCTACCATATTACCATGAATGATTCTTCGGTCTATATAAGATTCAGATTGTGTCTTTAGTCCTACAAAATGCAAAGGTACCTAAAATAAATGCATTTTTTTAACAACGCTTGATGTCTTTCTTCATGATGTCACTTATCATGTGACATAATATGATGGGTAATATATTTCCAATCAATATAAGCTTCAGATTGTTTCTCCATTATTTGCATAAGTATCCTGGGAAATGGGTCACCCCAACCTTATTTTTCTTTTGGAGTATACTCACACACACACACAATCTCACACAATCACACACAATCTCACACACACAATCACACAATATCTCTCACACAATCTCTCACACACAATCTCTCACACACAATCACACCCAATCCCTCTCACACACACACAAACACACACACAAACACACACACACACACACACACACACACTTTGACAAAAACATTTGGATCGTACAAATAAAAGGGCAAAATCAAAGCTTAACCAACCTGCACAGTCACCACTGAGCAGACCTAGAGTCGGTCGGACAACACTGAGGTCCAGAGAGCGAATGCCACCAAACACCAGTTTGATCAGGCTGCCTTTCAGGCTTTCAGGCAGCAAAGAGAGCAGGAAGACTGGCAGGTAGGCCACATAACGCATATGACACAGTACAGGGGTCATGACCTTCCCCTGAGGGGTCTCAACCATCCGCTCAATGGTTGGAAACAGCATGACAGCCTTCAGAACCTGTATCAAATAAAAGAAGGAAAATCGTAGATGGTGAAAGAGTCACTCTGAGACCAGAAATTGTTAATGATGGAAACTCCCTGAATAGAGAGGGAGTTTTTCATGTGATTTTTTTCTTCCTTTTAAGAAAGATGGGTGTTTCAGCAGCATAATCTTACTGACTTGGTGATGAACAGTTATTAACCTTGAGTTCAGGGTCTCTCTTCATCATTTCTAGAATAATGTAGCAGCCGATGGAGTGCCCAACTAGGACCAGGCTAGTCTCTCTAGGAACATGTTTCTTGAGGAAGGCCAGCTTGTGTTCAATCTGTCCATTCAGACCAAACACATCCTGCTCTGCTGCCAAGGAAGCATCTGTTCAAAACAAAGACAAAATATGGGCATGTGGTGTCTTTATGCTTGGACTTATCGGGCACTTTTAGTAGAATTAGTGCATATCAGTGTTGAAGTACATTTATTTTTAGAGAATCATTAGTTATTTTTCCAGAGATTTCCAGAGTCCAGAGATTCCGCTCTAAAAGAGTAATTCAGAGTGATACATTTCTCTCTTTAGCTGTTTTCAGACATGAACTCTGGGGAATGTCTGCTCAATGGGGTCCAGACTTTCACCGGAGTTTGCCTTTCACACATGATAAACGCAGCAGTGGATTCTCTGCTCAGATGTTTTACCTACAACTTAAAAGTATCTGGAGCATTCAGGTAAAGAGTATCAATTAACGTATCAACTCTGCTACAGAGATTGCATGTTTTGTGATCCCCTACCACCAAAATCCCTGGCACCTCATTGTTTATTCCAAGTTGATATCTTTGTCGGTGTCTGCTACATGTATCTTTGCTCTTTTTCAACCTGAGATATTTGTATTATTATTGTCTTTTTCAGTATTGTATCTTTTGTGTTTTAGAAAGGTCCCCCTTGTGCCCCCTTGCTTGCAGTCAATCCTCTGGATTATTTCTGCTGTTTTCTAACATGGGTTCATTCAGACATTATAAACGTTTTTACTAGGGCACTGGCAGAAGAAACTCCAAAGAAAGTCTGGGATCTCTCACTCAGACATTTGCGTTCTCACATACAGCTCATCTGGTAAATGTCAAGAGATTATCCAGAGTTTGGTGCATGTCTGAAAGCAGCTTATATTGGTTGGAGTCTAGTTGGCATATTAAATACAGGAACAAAACAGGGCCAGTATACTCTGCCCACAAATTACTCCTTAATACCTCCCCCACCCTCTCTCTCCCTCTCTTCATCAAATATAATTGGTTAAATCAGTGTGTAAATTTTAAAGGAATCAATACCTTCTACCATGTCCATGGAGTCTGGAGGTACACAGTGACCTGCATGACTTACAGCCCACACTGGGTGGTGGTACCCAAACATGCTATGAAGTGTTAGCATGAAGGTTTTGTAGTAGCCCACAATGCCAGGATTTCCTGTATGGAAGAGGAAAACATAACTGTATATTTTACTGTGAAAGATGTGATTAATTCCTTGAGATACTCAATAAATATAAATGTTATTGGTTGTTAGCGTCATGTTGTTACATTTCGTTCAAATTCTCCCATTCACTCTCTCTCACCTATATTTTCGAAAAAAACCTCAAAAATGCATCTTACAAATAACATTTCCATGCAATGGTCAATTTAAAAGTTGCTAATCTTAACAGATTAACAAATGACCTCAAAAACCTTTGGCTTATTTAAACCTATTAAATTTAAGTGTACTTAAATGTGAAAGTTTATTCTCAATGGAAACTGATAACAAATACATGTCATTACCAATGCACACCTCTGGATCTCTGTTATGAAGCTGCAGGTGCTCAGTGATGCAGTATTACACAAAGACACAACAGAGTGCACGCATTCATGTAATTCTAATACATTCTGACAGTTATGATTATCTGGTTTTAGAAATGAAAACAGAAACATGCACCTTCAGTACCGATAGTTCAAATCTATCAATGGCAGTAACTCTATCGGACACATTTTCAAAGCTAATTAATCATACGCTTAATCTACTTTTATCATTTAAAATCTTTAATGGTATATCTTTGTCAGTATTTGTATTTGTTTTAACTATTGTATGTACATCACTCGATTACAAGGAACTTTTAGCTGTACTAACCTGTATGTTAGGTGCTATACAAATGATTCATAAAAACATAGTGTTATGGCATAGTGGATGAATGACCTGTTGTTTTAACTGTTAGCAAACAACTGGTCAAAATGAGGCAAATTATATGATCATTAACACAAAGTGTTGGTCTTACTCACCTGGAATGACAAGAAATAGGAGTTTGTGACCTGAATTTAACTGACGGGAGCCAAATTTAAGGACCTCCGTGTTAGCTCCACAGCAGTAGATGAATTCTGTCTGTGGTTGATCCCTGCTGTCTGTCACCATGTTTTCCATCTCATCAGCTTGGAATACAAAGAAGGGGAAAATCTGAAAGCCAAAGGACATCTGATCAGTTAACTTTAAAAGTCACGTGTTAATGCACTTTTCAGGAGCTTCAATCATCACTTACATGGTAAATATACATTGCATCAGATCTAATAAAGAGGTCCTGTTGTTATTGTGTAGTTGTGTAGTAATTGCCAGCAGTTTTAAAAGGTGATGCATTTGTCAGGGTTTAAAAACTGACTTTTGGACTGAGGTGCAACTGACAAGACTTGACCCCAGTGGACTATATGTTGATAACTGACTGCCTGTCATGTGTATGAATAATAGGCCTGAATGTAGATTTTTCTCTCCATTGTTTGTTTTTCTCAATTCTTCCTTTTTTTCTACTCAGTTTGATGCTGATATAGTTTAACTATAAGACTGTAGAGTGAAATGATTTTAATTCTTTGTCCATTGTTATTATTGGAACCTCTCGTTATTAAGGGTTACTGTCTAAAAGTCCCAGTTATGCTTTTTCCCCTTGAAAATAAACCGACAGGGAAGGGAGCTATAGTGGTTTTAGTGATGGAGAGTGGGTACACCTGTACATCGAAGTGAACTCCTCTACGGCAGCTAATATGAGATTTAAAGGAAGTAATTACTTCCCTTTATCGGATAAATAATTATGCTCTCAGAGAGAAAAGCCACAGTTCTTCAATTACATCACAAAGAACATCCCAAACAAAACTACTTTGTGTTGTATGGCTACAGCAAAGCAATACAATTATTTCCCATTTAAATAATTCTTACACACATACATCCAAACGCACATTTATTCTTGTTAAACTGATGGCTGGTATGGTTGATGTTTTTTTTTTCTTAAAATCTTTTTCATGTATGAATTAATCATTGAAATGATTATTTTTCAGTGTGTGACGCTTTAAGTGCGTGTTTTTGTTTGTGTGTGCGTATGTGTGTGTGTGATTATGAAAGCCGATTAAATGATAAATAACATAAAAAGGGAGTGGTGCGTTTACGGGCTCCTCTTGGCAATGTATTCAAGTAATTCTAGGACCACACCAGAAGGCTAACACATGACCTCAATAAAGTTGGTATTTCAAGATAACGGATATCCCTTCTGCTCATTCATTGGCACCGAATTACAAAACGATTTTTCAGTAAAATATACTGAGGTGTCTGAGGTATACCTCCACTATTTCCTTCTACAAGTTTATTACTGTGTTAAATTGATGATATTTTAAATACAGTTTGGTCTAACAGTAAAACTGACAGTAATTTAAATGAGTTAATTACAATATACTGAACGACGCTAGGGCAAATCCAAGTAGCTGTTTTTCTGTCACTGTCTGACATGTGTAATATTTGATAATAAATGTTTTACCTCTAAATATTGCGGAGAAACCCTCAATGATAGGTGTCTCCGGTTGGATCCGTGTATGAGGACTTCCTGTCTCTCAAAGTGCTGGATTCTGATTGGTGAGCTAGTGGACCTCCCACTCTGACAAGCTCTTTCAATTTGTTTCTTAAAGGGGTAGTTTCCAAGCAACATTCAGCCACATTACTGGCAAAATTAAAAACAAAGAAAGACAGATAGATAGATAGATAGATAGATAGATAGATAGATAGATAGATAGATAGAAACTAATAAAGACAGACAGACAGAAAGAAGAAGCCCCCTGACTAATAGACAGTAAGAACAGAAAGACAACTAGAAAGATATTTTAGACAGAAACAAAAAAACAAAGAAAGAAAAACAGAATGATGTAACCAAATTCAAAATCAACATTAAAAAAATGTTATCCATAAACCTCATGGTGTTTACCTCTGATATCTGTCATAAAAGGCCTGATCTATATATATTCATCCGTCAAACACTTTTATTTTTTATTACTCGCACATTTATTTAGTTGCAATTCCAAAAAGAAGGACAAATACTTGAGTGACTTGCATTGTTTTAACACTACTGATTCTGATTCTGAGGTAAATAAGATATACTGGAATTGTAAGATCACAAAGACAAGGGAAGATACTAATAGGAATCTTATCTTGTCAAAATAAGACATAAATATGATGTGTTATTCTGCAAGAAAAAACTAACTGACATATCATGATCTCTTCGCAACGTATATATTAATAAAGAGACAAACTGATAATATTCAATGTTTTACTATTTCTACATAACATGGAATCTGTTTGAACAAAATGTTGTATTCTATATAAAAACATTTGTGAATACATTTAAAAAATGTTTCAATTAAAATATCGTTAATAAATATGCAAACAACTGATGTCAAATGATAATGGGTGTGTCCTGTTGGGCCATGTGGCGGCATGAGTTAGAATCACTTGGTCACAAGAGTAGGAGGCTATTGAAAAAAGTCGTTATATTCATGAAAAAAAGATAAATAACAATAATAATAATGAATAAAGTAGACGGTCATCCAATTTATATATCAGCATGAGCAAGTAACCAATCCACAAGTTTGTCTTTAGTCTCAGCACACGGTTAAGTCTGAGCAATGTAAGAGATGACTGGACATCAGTGACCAACTTTAATAAGTACATTGTTACAAAATAAATTAAAAATATTTTCACAATACATGTCTTCCTCTTCAGTGTCAACCCTCCAGCTGGTGTGACCCTTTGCAACCATCAGTTACCCTGAGTCTAATTGAATATATCCTCCAAGATGGGAGGATGACAAGATGAGAGGGGTGTTAATCTCATGACCTACTTAATAGACCTTTAGTGAAAACAACTTTAAACTCATCCTGTGCAGCAGAGACTGGTTTCTGTTTGAAGGGAGTCCAATGAGATGGTGAACTTCTGCTGGTGCAAAAGGCCGTGACAAAGATGGACAAGGATTAGAGGAACTGAGAGAAAACATTATGTTTAAACAAATGGGATACTGCCCCAAGGTGGTGATGACCCCCAAAATAATTTTTTTTTAAATCACAATAAACGTCACTAGAGATTTGGAAGTTCATATTCATTTTTTTTTAGTATATAATGTATTGGTTTGGTTCATGTGAAGTTGAGCATTTTCATTACTGTTTGTTAGAGACATATTCTTTGACACATTAAAGGATAAATCATAACTTTTTTCATGATAATCCTGTAAGCTCCTGGGAGAGCATGGCCTAGGGGATAGAGCGGGTGCTCTGCAACAAGAAGGTCATCGGTTCGAATCCTACTCTTTCCCATCCGCATGCCTAAGTGTCCTTGGCAAGACACTGAACCCCTAAATGGCCCCTCATAAATGTTGAGTGTACTAAAAATGTAAGTCGCTTTGGACAAAAGCGTCAGCTAAATGACATGTAATGTAAACATAATTCTTGAAAATCTGTCTCTCATTCCTATTTGACTGTGCTGTAAATCTCAGCTCTAATTAAAAAATTGGGGGTCGCACGCAGCAGTGTCATTTTTTTAAAGCTCAGTATTTACTCAAGCAATTGATAACTTGCCACCTAGCCCTACACTCTGGCTCAGTGAGGTGTGTTTAGAGTTTTGGTATGTCCCGTTGAAAGACTGCATTTATTGCTTACTAAAAATAGAAACTAAATGAAAATATTTTCACACCAAAATATAATTCATCAGACATCAGTGTTTTCCACCTTGAGAATTAATGCCAACTAAAATGGCTGATAGTCACAAGTTATTAGATTAGATTAGATTCAACTTTATTGTCATTGCACAGAGTACAAGTACTTAGAAAACGAAATGCAGTTTAGCATCTAACCAAGTGTAGAAAAAAACAGTAAAAGTGCAAAGTATGTGAATATGTAGAGTGGAAGTGAGGAAGATAAATATCTTAATATATAAATATATATAAATATGAATACACTATAGGTGGGATAATACAGTAGTAAAAAATAACAGACTCATTAAAATGTTCAGTGGCTGGAGGTGGGTGTATGGCAGTCCAAGCCAGGGTGGAGGGGGGAAGTACTGTCACTGGAGCAGGTGTGTATCACTGTGGTGCAGAGTTCAGCAGGATGACAGCCGCAGGGATGAAGCTGTTCCTGAACCTGCTGGTCCGGGAATCGAGGACCCTGTAGCGCCTCCCAGAAGGAAGGAGGACAAAGAGTCTGTGGCTGGGGTGTGAGCGGTCCTTGACGATGCTGCGCGCCATCCGCAGAGATCTCTTGCTCTGCACAACCTCAATGGTGGGAAGTGAGGAACCGGTGATGAGTTGGGCAGTTTTCACCACCCTCTGCAGTGTTTTCTGGTCCGCAACTGAGCAGTTGCAATACCACACTGAGATGCAGTTGGTGAAGATGCTCTCGATGGTGCAGTGGTAGAAACTTACCAGAATCTGAGGAGACAGATGGGCTTTCTTCAGTCTCCTCAGGAAGAAGAGACGCTGGTGTGCCTTCTTGACCACGGTTGAGGTGTTGAGGGTCCAAGAGAGGTCCTCAGAGATGTGGACATCCAGGAACTTGAAGCTTGCAAAACGCTAAGCCTCCGTCCCATTGATATGGATGGGGTTGTGTTAGCCACCTTTCTTCCTGAAGTCCATAAGGAGCTCTTTGGTCTTCTCTCATTCTCTTTGTGTCACTGGATGTGGGACAAGGCCCATTGTTTTTAATGTGAGGTGTAGACATAATGTACAGCAAATCTATTGTTTCATCTGGGCATAGTCATGGTCCCATCCCAGTGATGATTGTCCACACCTGACAAGGACAAATAACTCTATACTATAAAGGGTTTTATACTTCAGTTCATGCATTGTTTAAATTCCCAGTGGCTCATGATGATGTTGGGTGGTAAAACAAGTAGAATACAGAGAATGCAGTAATACCTTTTCCAAACTAACTATAATTTTCCTTTTTACTCATAAAGCAAGCATTAAGTCTTGCAATCAACCTTGTTGAGCTATATGATCTGATATATATCTGTTCTTATTTGATTAAAAACAGATAGAGTGGATGATCTCCTACATGTCCTGGGAGAAACAAACACAAACCCATAGAATTGTCTTTCTTATGTTTGTTTTACACAAACTATGTACAATATCATAATTTCATCACAGGAGTTCAGAAAGAGCTCAGGTTTATTAAAAGCTTTTCCCCATCATGTTTTTTCTTTTAAAAAACAGTAATTGTTCAATTAACTAACCCTTATGTAAAGGTTTACGAATCATATTTTAACTATTTGTTAGCAAATATCTTAATCTGAATAGTCGTCAGTAACTTAAGCTCTCAGATAAATGGAGTGGAAATGGAGCTTTTGGGGTCAATTGCAGGACTGGGACAATTAACCATTGCCCCTTGCTGAGTATATGTAATCCACCCTTGTGTGTCATGGCTATTGAAGTAAAACAAAAAAAAACTATTGTGTTCTGTGTATTTTGCTTTGGCTCTAATTGACTGGTAGGTATTATACATATAAAGACCCACAGAGGTAATATGGTCCGTGGGATGCAAAGTGGGACAGCTTTGCTCAGTTCCTGTTTTATTCTCTGAGTGATCTATTGAGCCACTGTTTTGTGTGTATGAGTATGTACTTTTTTTTTTTTTATCTGAAGCATTTTGTGTTACAATTTGTAATGAGGGTGCCATATAAATAAAGTTATATTAGCTGATTGATTTACTTGAACTTGAACCTTTTCCCCGAATGAGTGATGTACACATTTCATATAGTTGGTTAAATGTTTCACCTGTGTCTTTAAGACAGATACCTTTGCTACTTGCGGAGTATATCAGGAGTCACTGTGAGAAATGCAAACATTTGTTTTATTTATTGTTTAACTGACCACCATCATCAAACAATCTTTCAATACATGCTAAACATTAATTGGGCATAACGGTATAAATTGTCAAGTATAAAGCAATATCACTTCAGAATAACTTGAGTATATTTCATAAGAACTAAAATTCCTTTAAACTAATATTTATAGGCAATGTACAAAAAGTCATTTTTTTTATCCGGACATAAATGTTGTTAGCCTTGATGAAGAAATCCATGATTCACTGACTGGATCACATTGGCCAGTTGCTGAAAGACTTCCAACGGAAGGGTAAGGGAATTTCAATTTCAGTCTTTTTATTGGTCACTCTAATGTATGGTGCTGTGTTCTGTGATGCCCTTCTCATTAGGTCTACACCCTCATTAAGTCCTCCATAGAGCTGTGATTGCAAAATAGAAATAAACTCCTTGGTATTGTTATTTGCACTTTCCATATTTAAAGCATTATAAGCCTCTTGAATCTTTAGTTTGGTAAGGTCTTTGTATTCACCCATCTGTCTCTTTGCCTTCTCAATGTGGTGTTTTGAAGATTTCAGAACCTCTCCATAGACAGCGTCAACTTGAGAAGCAATTTCTACCTTTTCATCTTTCAGGTAGGTAATAATATTCTTGGTCTTTTCAACAATCACTTGAAAGAGGCTATTAACTGTTACATGAAGCAAACTGAACCCCCTATGCAGTGACTCTCTTAGCTGATCATATGCAGATCTGGTAGTAAACTCCAGTTTTTCTATGATCTCCTTTACATTGACAATAACCTTGGTCCCAGGTATGGTGAACTCAACCTCCCTGATGTATCTAGAAACCTTCTCCATGAGGCGGGCAAACCTTTGGATTGCCCTGTCAGTGGCTATTGATAGAGACCTATGAGCGTGAACAAACATGTCTAATGTCGAGAGCTTCTCTTCAGATCCAGGCACTGTAAATTTTGTGGCGTTCAACAACTCTTTGACTTCAATTAGCATGGCCATTATATGTCTATCAACGCGCTGCAACACTTGTTCAGCCTTGTGAGGTAGTTTGTCTAAAACAACCTTCACATTTATTGACTCCCCAAGGTGTTGGATTGAACTCTGCAGTGAGTTAAGAGATATAGGGACCTCATTGTAGACTCTCTCGATGGCATTGGAAACTGTGTTTTTTAGCTTCATGTTGCCTCGGTTGAGGTCAAAGCCAAAGTGGGCAGTGTGATACTTGTTAATGAATTTGCGTACAGCATTGTTCATAGCAGGAATCCTCTCCTTGGTACCCTCAATAGCATCATTGAGGGAATCCAGATTCCATGACATCTGTAAGATTAACTTCTGAGAGCTTCTCAATGTGGCTTTGGCAGCGAAAACATCAGTATCCTTCTCAGGAGTAGACTGAAGTTGAAGGAAAAATTGAGAAGAATTGCAGTTAAAGGTTGCACAGCATATACCGTGAGTCATATGTAGATTTAAAACAATTTGGGATTTTTACAACAATATGCAAATAAAAGATTTACCAGGTAGCGACTGAACAGTTTTCCAATCACTTGTGATGGAGACTTTCGCTGAAATTGCAGTCCAAGGAAGCCGGATGTTGGAGAAGACATGGAGGCTGTGATGCCATCTTTGCGGGAAGCGAAGCGGAAGCTCACATCACTAAATGTTGGGCTGGTGATGTCCACATTAAGAGTATGACGAGACTCCCTGTAAAACAGGAAAAGTGTTAAGGGAGTATTACTTAGAGTGCATTTATTTCACACAAATACTTATGAGAAGTGCTGAACTATGCAGAAAAAAAAAAAAAGGCTTACATCGAGTCAGGCAGAGGAGCTTGGCGTTTCATTCTGAAAGAAAAACAGCTATATTTAAAGTACAATTAATCAAGATTTATTTTGTTCAACCAAGGGCAACAGTATTACATATACGTTCATGACACCTACCAGACTGCTTCAGTATGTCATGGTAGCCTTTTTGAGATTGGAAATCTAAAAATTCTGCCAATGGAAATTGGTTCTTAGAATACTGACTAATACTATATCTCTTTGGACTTTGAGTTGTATGCCAAGATTTAGCTTTAAAAAAACAACTGTTACTTAATTTATTCCACCTATCTTCTAATTTTTTCCTTTATCAGAGGTTAATCTGGGAAAATATATATAGAAGCAGATAATATATTGTATACACTTACCTCAGGTTGCGAGCCAAAACATGTTGCCAGTTAACATTTACATCATTGTGGATTAAGTTCCCTTTCACATTTACATCGATTCCTCCATTATCAAATCCAAGGTTTGCAGTGGCTGAGGAGACATCCAGAAAATACGATCTATTTATATATTGCAATATCGTAATTCAGACAAAATGGTCGAATAGAATGTGATTTAGTCTTACCAGAAAAGTCATATTCCAAGAAGATCATGGTAGAAGTGCATAAGGAATTCAGTGAGGTTGCAAGGCTAGAGTCCTTTTTCTCCAGATTGGCAGTTGTTGATACATTATAGATAGGGGAGGACATCTTAAGAGTGGCACTAAGAGACCCGAAAGCTGGGATAAACACGCTTGCTGGAAAATGTAGGGCAATTTCAGGAATTTCAATTCTTTGCTCTGGAATTGTAATTGTTGGAAGTTCAAAGTTTGAAATCTGGCGTGTAACCTCATCGAGACTGATGGTATGCTCTCCAAAGCTAAAAGATTTTGGCAGTGTGAAAGATGAGACTGTGATTTCATATTTTGGAATCTTGAATGAAAGGAATGACATTTTCCCTTGTAGATACTCAATATTAATATCGTAACTGGACACTGACATTATTGGCAAACCAGGAAGCATGATTTCAAAGGCTGGGGTGGTAATTTCCTTTGGAATGTTTAGGTTCTTTGGATCAATTGTAAATGGTTCTACATGTAAATTGGTGAATGGCAAATAAAAGGATGGAATTGAGATCACAGGTGGAAGACTTAGATGATCAGGAACATCAGAGGTTTCAAATCGCATATCAATGTTCTTAATGGAGTGTGAAATTTGTTCTCCCCAAGCTGGTATAGGAATGCGAATTTCAGGAATGCTAAAAGTGATTCCATTTTCAAATAGTTTAGATGGTATTGCATACTCCTGGCCTTCCGGAGACTTTGTATACACAAAGCCATATGATATGTTAAGGAATTGTAAGCTGTCCATAGTTGTGACCTTATCAAGTTGTATCACATCCCAGAGGGTTCTCTGATAAACAGGTAGCTTTACTGCCTTCAAGAAAGCTAGGTGGCCCTCCACGGATTCAGTCAAATCCATGCATACCTGAGATTCATCGTTCAACATGAATAAATCACAAGCATGGGTAAGAGATGTCAGTTTTCCCTTACCACTCCAGGCAAGGGACTGCTTCTCTGAGCTGATGGCCAGGTTGATGCTCTGAATCAGTCCAACATCACCCCAACTACTTGGCTGACTTGAATCAATGTTCAACATAGCCTTGAGGTTAGTTAAAGGAACAAATTCCAATTCTCCTTTGACAATGTGCTGTCCATTTGTGTTGAAAGATGCTGATTTAACATTGTTATTGCACATGTAATCCACTGTTGCAAACATTCGCTGGGAGGAAACCTCAAGAGCCAAGTTCTTGTTCAAGTCGACCTGGAATATATTATTGTTTGAGCTTCGTTTTTGCTTCTCTTCTGTCTTAATGTTTGAGTTTAAGGTTGTCCGGACAGTTGAACGCATGCGGTTGGCATTAAGGTAGAAACTGGCCTCATTCTCTACGTATCCAATAAAATTATAACTTCCCATTGTTGTTACGTCGGACTTCCCTTGGGTAGACATTTCCAGTGAAACATAGGAAGAAAGTGCCTCCAGTGCCCAGTTTACATCAAGGTTTCCTTTGCCTAGGGATTCAAGCAGTGGAATGTTAAACATGTATTTTAGTTTTTTCTTGGATGCAACAGTTGGCTTGATATTGGTATTTCCGATGAGTTCTTGGCTGACTTCTAAATAGAGGAAGGGTAGATCGATTTTTGCATTGTTAGCTACAGAAGCTTCCATGATCCTTTTTGTGAAACTAACCGCACATTCATGGTTTGCTTCCACATTGTTGTGCTCAATGGATATAGTGCTGGCAAGTTTTAGTCCTCTCTTCATTGTCAGACTGGTTGTGCCATCCATTTTTCCATTTAAAACATCAAACACAGATGTTGAGGAAGCACCAAACCGAGCAACAATGTCTCCCTGGTTGTAAAGGCCAGCATTAGCACTCAAGGTAATCACTGTGGATTTGAAGGAGAAATCACAAGTTGTGTTACCCATGGCTGGAATCACAATGTTGTTCTGAATGGTTGGCAGTGTAAATGTGGGCAGCTTTATTTCACCTAGAGTTTCTGGAACATGGATGACAGGTAGCTCCAAAGATGGTAGCACAAGGGTATAAGATGGTACAGAGAAACCCAGTGCTGGAAGTTTGAAGCTTGGTGTACTAACCTCTTTAGGAACAAAGTAGCTAAAAGCCGGCATCTCAGCACTGAATGCAGAAACGTCAATGTTTAGTATCGGTATTTTGTATCCAGGTAATGTGAAGATTCTTGGAGGCAGGCTAGAAGTGTCAATTTTATGCTTGATATACTGTGACTTTGCCCGATTGTATGAATCTTTTAGAAGCACAACTACTTTGTCTCTTGATTGTTCAAATTGGGCCTGAATGATGTTAGCGTTATCACTGATGGCATTGTAGATTGGTTCAAGGTGTAATTCAGTGCTGTGCAAATCGGGGTTCTTGTGGTAATGAAGCCTCAGGCTCATATCGAATGACTGTTGAGGAGTGGTAAGTAGGGTTTTGAATCCAGCCTCTTCCCACAGAGATAGATGTCTGACCTCAGGGGTTTTAATTTCAAGATAAGGGACCACTATTTCTGGGATAGAGAGAGGAACAGTCAGAAAGTCCAGATTAGCCTCTGCAGTAGCTGATGAGTAAAAGAAGATGTCTACATAATTGTTTTCTGCTGTGAAGTTGTGATTGTACTTGTACTGGTTGAATCTTGCCAGGGCAAACCAACAAGAACGCTGCTTGTCAGCATTTAATATGACTCCATAGTCCTGCTGGAGATCCACTTTACCAGTGAGTTTTAAGGGGAGGGACATTCTTGAGTTTACTTTATTCTTAATGTCAAGCACAATCTCAAATGGATGTGCCAAAAAGTCCAACGAGTTGGACATGGATCCAGTCAGACTCCCAGTGAATTCCGCATCATGAGAGGCAGTCAATGCAACTTTCAAGTCACCAATATGTGTCTGTGCATTTAGAACCATAACACTTTTCTTGACAGATGGGACTTCAGTTTCACATCGTGCTTCAACAGTAATATGGCTTAAGCTTACTGATTCAGCAGTCAGCGATTGCTTTGATTTCAAAGCCTTACAGTCTGTTTCTCCAGCGACCGTTAACTTTGCAGTGCTGAAATTGATGTTTAAATCTATATTGCTTGTGTGTGTGCCTTCATCAGAGTAGTCTTTAATGGACCACTTGCCATTACCAGAAGATTCTCCAGTCACAGCAATTCTGCCAGATTCTATTGCAGCAGCAATATTCTGTTTCAGTGATGCCTGACTTGAAGTTTCAATTAATGGGATGTCCGCATTGTGATTGTACGTTGTGTCTATGGCTGCATAGATTCCACTCTTCAAAGTAAGTGACATATTGTTGACCAAGTCTGCTGTGTACATTTGGATTGTGACCTTGGTATTAGTCTTGGCCAAAGCCTCAGCAGACGTGCCTGTAAGTGTTATGGATCCCTCATGATCAATGGAGAAGGCCATGTGTGTAGCTTTAAATGTTTCTGTGAATAGCAGCTTCTTCATTCTGGGAGCACCCAACTGAGCAGTGGCTTCAAAGTTATATTCAAGGGGCTCAATTGGCGATTTTGCATGAGAGATAATAGTGGCTGTGAACTGTGGTTTTTTTGTTGTGGATGTCGAGTTTTCAATCTTTCCCGTGGTTACAAGAGTATACTGTGGGGAATTCACTCTAAATTCTCCATGGAGTTTACCGAAAATTGGGATACATATGTCACTGGGAACCTGAGGCAAATTGTTATCTGGAATTGTTAGCATTGTGATTTCAAAGTCCTTTACATTTAATTTGGGGATGACGATGGCTGGAAATTTTATTTCTGAAAGAGTTATTTCTGAGAATGATAAATCTGGTATGTCCAATAGGTAGAGACATTTTAGGTCACCAAATATTTCCTCAGGGTCAGGCATTTGGATTTCAAATTCTTTGATGTCATCTATGACTGCAACAATCTTTGCTTTGAGTTCATTGAAGTCTATGGTAAAGGCAGGGATCGTGTAGGAGTTCAGAATAGTAAACTCAGGGACTAATATTTGAGCTGGGATGTTAATCTCTTGCAGTCTGTTCAGATTGATGATAAATGACGGAATGACAAGGTCAGTTAGAGGTAAAGTAAAGGTGCCAACTTCAATCTCTGCTCTTTTGAGTGCATCCAAAACTCTATCTACAGAGTGCTTTATCTGGGAAATTACCTTATTGTCATTTACCACTTGTCTTATCTTCTCTATCAGCTGGTTAAATTGCACAGTAATGTAGGCAACAATATTGCTGTAGGATTCACTGGCTCTTTGAATGTGAATGTACATTTCATCTCTGATATCCATATCAAGGATTCTTTGTCTCATGTCCTCAAGGAGATCCTGCACTTTCATCTTAATGTCATTGTAAAATGTAGTGTCGATCACATTTTTTAGTTTCTTTACAGCTTCTGCAATATTTGTGTTTTTGAGTTTATCCAAATATGTGTAGATGGAGTTTTGAATCTCTCTAAAGAAATCCCTAATGGCCTCAATTTTTTGAACTATCTCGTATGTTTTTATTTGCTCGTTGATATAGTTTGTTAGGTCAGCTATTTTATTGTTGATCTCATCAACAAATGCACTGTGATCAAATTCCTTCATTGACTTTAGCATTAATGATATTTGTTCATTAAGGGCATCAATGTTTTTCTTAAAGTCAGTTGCTCTAAGCTGGCTCGTCACACTGTGAAGGAATTGCATGGTTTTATCATAAACAAATTCAATGTTGATAGATTTCAAAGCATCTGCTACAGACTGAACGGTCTCTTCAATTTTTAACTCCTTGACAAGAATCACCATATGATCCATTAATTCTTTAAGTTTACTGTCAAGATTGTATTTTAAAAGTAGATCCCTAATATAGGCATACACACCATTGAGTTTGTTGGGGATTTCATATTCATCAATCCAGTTAACGATAACATCATTCATAGATTCAATCACTTTAGCTATTTCCGAAGAGGGAATTTTATATGATAGCTCCTCAAAATACATGGCCAAATTGATTGAGAGAAGGTAGTCATTTACATCTTGGAAAAACATGTTGATGTCTAACTTCTCAATTGTCTGTTTTAGTTCGGACAGTTTGTCTTTTAATATTTCTAATATCCTATATTTAGAATCAAGCTTCTGCAGCCATGCAGCACTGGTTTCTGTGAGTTTCTGTAAATTAATCTGTCGGATAATGTCCTCAATGGCATGTAGTGCTTTGATAAGCGATGGCTTGATTTCATACTTCTCATCCAAGGCTTGAAGATGATTTCCAATCTTTGAGAGAAAATTGGTTATCTTGGCAAAAAGATGTCCTTCCTTGAGAATGTTTTTTATTGTAAGGATGAGCTCTCTTATTTTAGTGGCACTGTCCATCACTGTGTTTTCCAAGTTCATTTTCAAATTGTTCATCACAACCTCCAAGTCATCAATTGTTACTGCAAATTCAGTGATCAAATAATCTAGTTTTGCTTTTACTTGATTCACTTTGTTCTCTAATTCAATCTTTTGCATGAAGTCCCTCACTTGCATTGGTAGTAAATCTAACTTGGCTCTAAAGTCAGTGACTAGCTGATTAATATTTAAATTGTTGATGAAATGTTGAAGAGATTCTAACGCTTGTACAAGTGTGTTCTTGAGACTCTCAAAAGCAGCAGGAAGGCTCTCAATGAACGGGATATCAATGATATGACAGTCACTGTTCTTGTCATACTTGAGGAAACCAGCCACATTGAACTCTTCTGTTTCTGGTTGTGATCTCTGGTCTTTGCTCAGTTTGCTGAAAATGTCTGTTAATATTGCTCCTGAAAACTCAAAACCAATCTTCTCAGGATTATTGTAAGTAGTGATGTCCTGGTTGTATGCATGGTTATTCAGTTTAGATTTTACTTTCCAGGTCATATATTGGTTATTCGGGGCCAGGAGGCCATCAAAATTGCTGTCTAAATTACTGGAAGACTCTCCGCTTGGAAGGAAGTGTGTGCTTGACACCCGGCTGTCATGTGAGTATGCAAGAGCCAAAGGCTCAGCTTTCACTAACAACTTGCTGTATAGTTGTCCAGTGTGCTCTGCATATAGATTAATTTCTCCATCACTATTGACAAGAGCATCAATAGCGATACTGAAAGGCACGACCATGGTGCGAATGGTGCTGTCTAAACGTAGTGGCTTCGAGTTTATTCTTGCTTCACATTTTGACTTTGAGGAAAGTCCAGCAAACTCAAGCTCACAGTTGTGACTTAGCTGGGCATCCATTATATCTCCAGACATGCTGAATTGCATTGTACCAACCATATCTTCATAGGTCAGTTCATATGAATGTTTAATGATGTGTTCTTCTCTATATGCTCCCATTATTGTTCCACTCATATCCAACTTAATTGGCTCAAGCTTCATGTGGCCTTCATTTTTCAAACTGACGTCATAAAATCGGAGGTTATTTGTCATATCAACTGATGCAACAAATGGCTTCATATCAAGATTGGTTTCGTGCTTGTAGTAAACATCTTCACAGATGATGCTGTTAGTCTTTGAGGTAAGAGCTAGGGTCCACAGAGTGAGAGTCAGGGTTTGGCTATTTTCTGTTTTCATCTGCTTCAATGTTCCCATGGTATTGCTAGCGAAATTCAGAGCTCGATGGTTGAGGACAATATCCAAGTTGTTTCTTGTGGTTGCATCATATGCATTGCCCTTGAGTATGCCATGCAAAGAGGCCTCCACACCTGTGACTTTACCCTCAATGTTCAGTTCTCCACGGCTCTCCTCAGCCATTGCTTTGGTCCATGAGGACAGGGAAGCACCATTGTTGTCTATGGCACCATTGAAAATATTCTCTATTGTCACAGGGCTACATTGAATGCCGTTAGTTCCACTTGTGGTCAGACCATTTCTTCCAAACATAACAGAAGCTTTGTGCAATCCACGACCTGTGGCAAATGTGAGGGAACCTTCAGAGTTCACCTCAACTCCATTCAAATCCAGGGATCCTGTTATAAGTGAGTAGGCCCTATTTGTTTCATCATCTGCCTGTGACTCAATTCGGAGGATGGCCATATGATCAGACACACCAAGTTCAATTTTGTTACTGACAGATTTTTCCATGACTTTGGCAATAGCATTGCATTTTAGGATAAGTTGTGCATCCTTATACTTGAGCTCTGCTACATGCTTGAGGATGTCATCCTGGGCATTGGTTTTAGACACAATATTTAACTCAGAGTTTGCATAGACTCCATGGATTCTGTTGTGAATTTGTATGAATGGCGAGTCAAAGTGCAGGGTGGACTCTCCTCTTCCCTCTCTATCTTGTGGACGCAGATTATAGCTGTTTGTGTAGGAGGAGTTGGTGTAGAATGAACCTATTCTAAGCAATACATCCAGGGTGCCATCTCCTGAGACTTCATCTGAATCTAGAGTGGAAGTTGACTGGGCAGAGTAATAGAGAGAGGCCTGCAAGCCCACTGGACTTGAGGCTTCCATCTTATAGTTAGCGTTTGCCTTCAATTTATCTGTAATCCTTAAGGTTTCTATGACACTGAAGCTTGTGTCAATGAGGCTATGGCTGAAGGAAGTATTTAGAAGATACTTGAGATAGTCATTAGCTCTTCCAGACGTCATCCCAGTTCCTTGACACAAACAAAAATAAATTATATTACTATAACTATCTATAACTACACAGGAAAAATATCTAGAATATGCTCTGAACAGATGGCTTCGGTTATGTTAAGCATTAGTTCATTTACATTTTAACACATCTTGCAGGAACCCCTGCAATGTGTGTCAGATGGATATCCAGATGGAATAAACTAAATTGGATGAAAACTACACAAAAACATCTTAGTCTTAACCAATCTATGTGAATACAGCAAAATCCTACAGCAATTTTTTTTATTATGAATAATCTGCATTTTTGGAAGTTTCTTACCTTCAAGCTTGTATGACAATAAGTTGATAGGTGATTGAGCCATGGCCTTGCACTGAACTATGTAGCTGGGGAAATCAACAGAGTTGTTGCCCCCAGTGATGGAGCCGTCCCATTGGTAGAAATTGCTGTTGATCTTGGTGGATGCTTCCGCCAGACCAAAAAGGGGTACAGTGAAATCCAAAGAAGCTGGTATAGTAAAGGATGGTAATGGATAGGTTTTGGCAGGGATATGTAGGCCTATCTCTTGTAAATCTATGAGTGGAATAGACAAAGTGGTTGGAATGTTAAGTTCCTCTGACTTTTTGCCTCCAAGTGGAAGAGAAAGCGAGATGGCCAGCTTATCCTTGTTGAACTGGTAACGGAACAAGCTGTCACTGTTGAGGTGAAAAAAAAGGAAAGGGGGTTAAGGCCATACTTATTTGAAAACAATTATTTTCAAACTCTAGATTAAATACTTACGAGTGTAGAAACAGTTTCTCAGGCACAGCAGGCAAGGTGAGATCTGAGATGCTTCTTTTACTTCGTAGGTTTGCAAGGTAGGGAAGGCGTGCTGTTAATTTGTCCAGCCATATGTTACCTGCCTTCAGAGTGACATGAAGATCAGTTAAATCTCCCGTTAACCAGAAAGTGCAATGCTTCGTAAAGCACTCAAATTACACATAATGACAGAGAGGGAGAGAGAATCATGATGATTCTTTGTCGAATAGCTTTGTACTCGCCTATCAAAATGGATTTGGACTGGATAGGATCTCTATTTATTTATTAGTCCCAAACACATGCACAGACATGCACAGGCACACTCATGCAGGTAGGGAAATTAAACCTCTGCTTTTGACCCATCTGGTTCAGGACACACAGAGCAGTGAGCAACCATGTACGGCGCCCGGGGAGCAGATGTTGGGGGAGTAAGGTGCCACTAGACAGGGTAGGGAGAATCCTTTTGGATTTTTTGGACAGATCAATCCAGGAACCTTTTCTGCCCATAGTCCAAGTTTCTGCCACTAGTCCACCGTCTCTCTATCTGAGTCTGGTAGCAACTGCCAAATGTTTTAATTATGACGATTTATGTCACAGACTTTTTTCATAAAGCTTTGTACCTAACTACCTGCCTCCACCAATTTTACAGGGGGAGATGGATTTTCTCAATATGTCATTGAATCAGAATTGATAGGGGCCAAGACCCCACATTTGCAATGATGTTTTAGGGTTTTAGGAAGAACAATATAGTGTAAAATGTCAAAGCACATACCTCAATTCCTTTGTTGACTATGTGACGAAGTTTCATATCAGACTTTGCCACTTTCTGGTCCAGGACATCGTCAATGAGCTGCTGCAGCTGCTCATGATAATTTGTTACATCTGGGATCAATTTGTGAATCTCTGAATTCATGTTGGATTTTAGTTCAACTTCAAACCTGTCATCATCTGTAAAGAAAAAGTCAAAAAGAATGCAAACACTTATAATTAAATAAGTATTATTAATCTGAGTTATTACTTGAAGATCTGACTGAATAGCTGTAAGTTACCATATCTGAGTAAAGCTCTCTGTTGGTACAGTGTCTCAGGGAGGTTGATGATTGTCTCTAAGTCCATGAGCACATCTTCATCCCTCTTTAGGGTTGCAGTGATAGACGCATCTGTCTTCAGAGAGGGGATGACCATCTGGAGTTGCAGCATGGCATTCTTCATCATGTCAAGCCTAAATTTTAATAAAGGACATGTATGTTGATAAGACACAACTTAATTGGTTAATTGTTTGCATTTCCTTGGATGTTTCTCATCCACTCATTCCCTGTCTAAAGGGTCATGAAACCAGGCAGCGCAGTTGACAGGCTAGCAATGTCTATCATGAAATAGGATGTTTTAAGAACAACAGTACAAACCTTGTACGTCCAACAAGAGTCAGTTGTGGGGTGTTCCTGTTTGTGATGTCAATGGTGATACCACGCATTTTCTTTTCCTTAGCATCACTGTCAGTTACCGCCAGCTTGATGCCTGCTTCCACATCATAGTTAGGAATGACGACCTCAGAGGTGAACATTTTCTTATTGCGGTTGTATTTCAGAGTTGCAGTGGCTTCTGTTGAATCATCACCTAGAAACAGCAGATATTAAACTTATTTAGCCTAAGCTTATTGTGTACATTCATGAATTCTTAACGATTAAAGGTCATGACGGTGCAGACTTGGGACAGTCAGGCAAAATCCAGGGTTAAGTTCAATTGCATTTTTTATACCCATTGTTTTTTTTTAATCACAACTGCATATGTTAGCCGTATGATTACTAGCTGGCCAACACACATATAGATACAAACAAACATACACATATTTTATAATGAATGTACCTTCTGCCTTCACCGTTAGCTTTAGAGTGTCCACTTTGTGATGACCCTTTTTACCCTCTCTGAGTGTTTCAACAGTGGTGGTGGCCGTGTACTCTGAAATGTCTCCTGTAGGCTGGATTTCCACTGCAAACCTGCGTGAGATTAAATGTTTCAATAAATCTGGCACTCTGGAAAAACCCTGTTGATTCAATAAAGGAGGACTCCATTAGGAAAATGTAAATATCAAACAATTACAGAGCTACACTATTGATGTATTAGCTACCCAAATATAAAATACAACAATCAGAAATCTCAGATCAGAAAATCCTCCCAAACTCATATTTCATAATTCAGCCACCGCTTACATGGTTTCTCCAGTCAGGGGGAAATATGGGGCCTTGTCCATGGAAGGAGCATTAGAGTAACGCATTATTTTGCAGAATTTCAAACCACTGAATAGGAGCTGGCAGTCAGTTGAGTCTGTCCTGTCCTCCACCAGTGATGGCACTATTTTCGCTTGACCGGAGGAGACTGACAGCAGCTTGTTGCTGTATTTCAACAGGAAAAAGGACAGTTATGAATACTGAGAGAAAACGGTTAAATGGCTTTTGTATCATTTGACACAGGTGACACTGACCTAATACGAAGCAACTGAATGTTTGACTTAGGAGCAGGTATGGACAGACGCATCTGGTTTCTGTTCACAATGACCTCAGCATTGATGGAACTCTCATGGTACATGTTAGTGTGCATCTCAAGCCCAGTCTCCACATAGTCTGGAATGTGCACACCCATTTGTGTGATAAATTCTAACCCAAGTGATGGCATGAAGGATAATTTAGTCTGCAAGGAGAAGAACACAACATAATAGTTGTAAACAAAAACCCAGTTTCATTTAATTAAAATTATAATTTTATTTTTCAATGTAGGCTACAATGAAGAGCCTAACTTACTTTCCCGCTACGACCCGTGTGAACCAGACCTCCTTTGGCGCCAGGTGCAAACACACCAGCCATTGAGAACTTCAGAGGGAAGCCAGAGGCAGTAGGTAGAGTGAAAGCACTCTCCATGAAGATATAGTGGGCAAAGACCTCATTGTCAGTGCTGGAAACCAATGACGAAAGGAACTGTTGGAAGGAAAAAACAGTAGTTGCTATGAATACATCACTTTCAGTTGCGTATTTCACCATAAGTACTGATTTCATTAAAGTGCTCAATCAAATATGTAAATGACTCAAAATAAGGCAAAAAAAATAAGATTCCATGTAAAAGGTTGCTGTGAGACATAATCAACATTATAATCATTATATCCTTCATCACACTGCCTAGCATTGTTATTATGATAACATTAGCATGCTGACGTTGGCATCCAGCTCAAAGTACTGCTATGCCTACATAAAGCACCACAGGTCTGCTGGCATGGCTACCAACTCTTTGGCTCAGACCTGGTATTAACGTCTGTCTGAGGTGATCCAAATCACAGGTAGACAGCTCTATTGTTGAAACAAATCACTACATTAAAAGAACTGAAAATACTTTTAAACTCAGTGTCTCACAAATCTATTTGTGGCCACTGCTATAATATTAGTATTAGCCCCACATATATATATTTTAAAAATTTCAAATGAGACATTATTTTTATTTCAGTGTAGATCTGGTAAATTAGATCCAATCACAAGTGGTCACTGCATGTGGAGATGAATTCTAATGGCAGCTCTGAATTGTTGTACTGCGACCTGTCCATTGTGATCGGATCTCTACAGGTTGATACAAGATCTGGCCAAGGCCTTAGTTCACAACATTGAGCTGTCAACCTTGTGAACTCTTGTTTTTAGTCATATAGCCAAGGGAACAAAATTTTTAAGTTTATGCTGTTAAACAATTGGCCTTGATACGTTTCATGAATTCACTAATAATTTCTGGACAAAAAAGACAGTTTAAAGAGACAAAGTTCATGTCAGCAAACAACAGATCTAACCTTGACTGGTAGAACCCTGAAGAAAACATGGTAGTACATGTTTAGAGTTTCAACCATCTTTCTCATTTCACTGGACTTCAAGTAACCTATCTCATTTCCCAGAAGCCGGAGATAAGTGATGGCCTCCGGTGCTTGAGAGAAACGGACTTCATCCATGAGCTTCTGGAGGCTGTTTGTGATGTCTTTCAGAAGATCCTCTGGGACCTAAGGACATCTAGGTTTTAGCTTGTATCCATGCAAAAGCAATGAAGCTGCCACACCGTTCAGACATAACAGTATTTCCAAGTTACATCATAACAGCTTTCATTTTCAGTAGTAAAGGTTCAAGTTGAGACAATGTTTTATTCATGTAGCATAGTCAAGCACAATATGAAAAGTCTGTTCAAAAATCTCCTCACCTGTCTTTTCATTCTATTTCTGTCTGGGGCGATTCTGTCCAAAACAGGTTTGAGCACCTGGGCTTTGTCCTCGGCCCAGTACATGACTTTGGAGATGGAGTCAGGGAAGAAACCCTTCTCTCCAAAAAAAGCATCAATTGTTGGCTCAAATCCTGTTCCCTCAACACCAACCTTGATGGGGTGGATGTGAATAGAATCGATTGTTTGAAAAATCTTTGCAAAGCTCATGTGAATGCCTCCACTACATATACAAATGTGTTCTTGAAAACATACCTCAAAGATGTCATAGTTGTAATCAAAAACCCTAAGTGTGGTTTCCAGCATCACCTCCTTCGGTAAAGTATCCCTGCTATCGAAGATGATGTTGGTGTGTGCTGAGCCCAGGCGAGAGTCTATTTTGTAGTTGTGTGACATGCCATCAAAAACCATGTTTAGAATTGATGGATGGTCTGTCAAGGCCAACTCGATGTATTCCCTGAGTCTTTGGGAGGTGCATAAAGAGGATTTCAGATGCATCAGGGCAAAACAGCAATAATACTATTTTCTTTCTCAAATCAAAACTTCTTGTAAGATTTTACCATACACGTAAACATGATGCATGCCAAGAATCCATGGATAACCTCTTTATGTTGACAGTAAACTATTTATTTATTGTACATTTTCGTTGTAATACTATATTGCTGCTGGCTGATTACTCACTGATACATCTGTGGCTCATCAGAGTTGCGGATGTTGTTCAGGTGAGAGACCAGGAAGCTCTTGAGCTGCTCGTCATTCACGTTCTCCAAATCGTTCACAATGTCTTTAATAAGGGCTTGATCTGGGCTCTTCATCAAAATCAGGTAAGCTGCAATACGTTTTTCAACGGAGCTCTGCGTGTCCCGGTAAACCTCCATGACAATGCTTCTGACCTGTAGTTGACAAAATGATAAATTACTGAATGTTTGTACAAAAGATTTTCACATTTTTCCATCGGCAGTGATTAACAATAATATTATATTTATAATCATGATTTGGTGCTCTTTACTGCTGTTATCTTTATGGTAATTTGTTCACATGTCAAACAGCACATGGTGTGTTCATCATCACACTTCCATGCATGTACTAGAAATGTGTGTTACCTCATCATTCATGTCCATCAACCTTAAGGCCTGTATAGCTGCCTTTTGGTTAGATAAAGGAATATCTGTTTTCTTAGCACATTGCAAAATGGAGGAAATCAAGCTGGGGCTGACAGCCTGCATGGCTTCGCCCATGACACCAACGACCTAGAGAAGAAGAAAAAAAATAACATCTTGGATAATGGGATCTTGAACCAAATTCCACTAAGTTGACTCATAAGTGAAGACAACACGACTGTATGTGAGATGTTTGCGTGATCATCATTACCTTCAGTACAAGGAAGGACATCTCATCAGGATCAGTGGGAAATTCATGGTTATCATCAAGGATTTCTCCTGAGCAATCTTTTAAGAGTGTCTCCATGAACTTTGACACATCTGTCACCACTGGAGTAACCTCTCCTTTATGGAACCTATGGACAAGTGACAGCAAATTTTTATTTTCATTCATTCTCAATGCTGATTGGCTTTCACAACATTGTGTCACAAAACCTTTTTAAAGGGTATACACGTTTAAATATCTCCACTTTAGGAAGAGAGGTGAATGGTGCGAAATTTAGGCCTCAGCATTTACTTTGTATACAATCTCATCATGTCAAAAGTTTGTTTCGCATTTATGAATTTATCAGTGGGGAACCTTCACCTCCCCGTTCACTTCCAATCAGTGCGAGAATAAAACAATTGCTTCCTGTGGTAGAGAAAATAGCAGCATTGATTTGCATGGATTTAAGCTTTGGGGAACATTGACCCACAACATCCATATACTTACTTCTTGACTGTGTTGGCCAGAGCATACATGATTGCCTTGCTCTGTTTATAGTGAGCCATGCTGAGCATATCTCTGACACGTGCTGCATCAGGATTAGCCTGTAGACTCAGCCCATAGACTAGAGCATCCATCTCTAGTGACACCCCATCAATAGTCCTGATGGCCTGGAGGATGGCACTTGTGCACTCCGGAGTCCCACACTGGAGCAGAGCCTGCCAGGTAAGCCAGCCTGATATATCTAGCATTTCAGTGACTGTCTGGCTCAGGGTCTCATTCCTCAGGACACGCAGGCTAGACACCAGTTTATGGAATAGACTGGGCCTCTTCTCACCCAGGTCTGTGCCTGCTAAATCCACAAGGTCCCGAAGTGTGCTAAGAGCATTGTCCTTCGTCTGGACTGGAGCTTTATCGTCAGGGTCTTCAAAGTGGAGAGGCTTGCTCTGGCTAGGGTTCACATCTGTGTACACACATAGTTATGTTTTCAATCCAGGAAGTTTACTAAACCTTCACTATCAGGCTGCAGACATGCTTCAAATGACAGCTCACCAAATACTCTGTTGTTGATCCTCTTGGAGCTTTGAAAGCTGATATCCTGGCTCACCACAGATGATATCCCATTGTCCCTGCAAAGCAGATAAGAAGGTGATGCAGAGTGTATAATATATTGATAAACACAAACACACACACACACAAACAATCATTCAAATGATGACTTACTCATAGGAGAAGGGCAGGTAGATGTGTTTTTCTGTGCATGTGACTTTCAAGATGTGCTTTCCCCTGTTATCAAACTGGTAGTCACAGTCTTGAGTGCTTGTAATTAGCTTTGACATTGGACGATGCTGGGAACAAAAATTAACAATGAGTGTTCATAGTAATGTAAACTTTCAATTTGCAGGAATAATTTGACAAATTCATTTTATTTTTGGCAACCTACGGGATCCATCCCAGTTTTTTGTAATATGGTAAATGGATTTGTATTTATATAGCGCTTTTCTAGTCTTGATGACCACTCAAAGCGCTTTACACTACAGTTTCACATTCACCCATTCACACACACATTCATACAGTGCATCTACTTGCAGCACTTTTGCTATACTATTCCGGCCATTCAGGGTTCAGCATCTTGCCCAAGGATACTTCGGCATGCAGATGGTTCAGACTGGGGATCGAACCGCCGACCTTCAGGTTGGAGGACGACCACTCTACCCCTCAGCCACAGCCGCCCAATACCATTTTAAATACAAGTGGTTGTATTGATACATCCCATTGAAAAAAAAATAGGGATATAATATTATTAAACTAGAAAATTCCTCCTGCCGAGAAATTTCGAATGGGTGCCTAGAATTTGCCGGTTCCAGACTAAATGTTTTAATTTTTTTGGGAAGAGAGACAGACTGTGTCAATTTGAGAGAGAGACAGAGAGAGACCCAGAGAGAGAGAGAGAGAATGGCTGGTATAAAGAGAAAGAAAGAGAGACAGACAGAAAGACTGGCTGCTTTAAGAGAGAGATAGTAAGAGCGAGAGAGAGAGAGAGAGAGAGACTGGTTTAAGAGAGAGAGAGAGGATAGAGAGACTGGTTTAAGAGAGAGAGAGAGAGAGAGAGAAACTGGCTGGTATAAAAGAGAGAGCGACAGACTTGATCAGTAGCTGGCGCTATCGCTAACACTGCATACACACTCAGATCTCTTCAGGACAGGGCTTTGATCATGTGACGGGATTTCTGGGGCGATTGCTAAAACTTAATCTTCACACCAACCACTAGGTGGCGCTATCACTATCTCTGCATACACACTTATATATCTGTTCAGGCCTGGAATGTGTAGGCAGTAATAGTCCTGACTTGATCAGGGCAGGGCTCTGATCATGGGACAGGATTTTGGGGGCGATTGCTAAAACTTCATTTTCACAACTACCACCAGGTGGCGGTATCACTATCACTTCATACACACTAATACAGGAATCTGATCAAGAGCCAATCACATTGCACTACAACAGTTCCCCCCTGAAAGACAATGAAAATAAAAAAAACAATTTAAGCCCTGCCCACACTGGGACTTCAACTGGCCACCTCTGGGTCACTGTCCCTCTGCTCTACTGACTGCAGCACCTACAGTGTTGATCAACACCCTTGAAGCATTCTATAAATAGATCTGACTGTCCCCCCTCCCTCTGCATGTGTGAGTCCCTGATTACGCCAGGTGTGGGGAATGAGAGGGAGACATCAGACCTCAGGAGAACGTCCCAAACAAAATGCTCTAATACAAAATCTATAACTCCTACCCGTGAAATGAAAACACCGTAAGAATTACAAAGCTTGGACGAACAAGTACATATCAATATTATTGTTTAGAGTAAAAAAATTAGGCTGCATGAGCAGTTTAGAAACGTACTTCTCATTTCATAAATCTCCACCAAACAAATACTTGTAACTCAAAAACTATAAGTCCTATCTGGAAAATGAACACACTGTCCCTGTTCCCCCTTTGGCCCCCCTCCCTCTGAGTGTGTGGCTCGCTGATTACGCCAGGTGCGGCGTGAGAGAGGGAGACATCAGACCTCAGGAGAACGTCGCGAACAAAATGCTCTAATTCAAAAACTATAACTCCTATCCGAAAAATGAAAACACCGTGAGAATCACAAGGCTTGGACGAACTAGTACATATCTATATTTTTGTTGAGAGTCAAAAAATGAGCCCGTGTGAGCAGTTTAGATACGTACTTCTCATTTCATAAATTCTCCTCCGAGACTTATCATTACTTTTAATGGAGACATTTTTTCACACTCTAGCACCGTCATCAAACAAATACTTGTTACTCAAAAACTATCAGTCCTATCTGGAAAATGAAAACATTTTGAGAATCACAAGAGTTTACACTACAACCAGATATATTTTTTATTCGTGAGAGCTGAGAAATGGAGCCGTGGGGGCGATTTACGTTTTATTTTTCAGTTTTAATCTTTTCAGAAAAATCTTCAGAATTAACATCGGGCTCCAATGAGAGATCGATCCAGAAATAATTCCTCGATTTTTCGATGCGCATATAAGCCCAGGTCCGAGAGATTTGAGAGTGACATGTCTGCGAAGGAAACAATCTCACGACCTCAAATATCTAAAAATCATGTCTGAGGACCTCCGTTTGGGGATTTGAGAGCAGTTTCAGAGGTAAATTGCATTGCATGGCGTTGCGCCATGCAATGCACTGCCTAGTGGTGCCTGCAGTGGTGCCTGCACCACTAGGCACCCATAATAAGCACCACGGAATAGTAATATGTAGTGCATTGCATGGCGCGTTGCGCCATGCAATGCACTGCCTAGTGGTGCCTGCACCACTAGGCACCCATAACTAGATAGAATACTATCATTAGAAAGATGCGGAATACAAACGGCAACTTAAAGTGGCAAAAGTTTACAATTCAAGAGTCTCATGGTCAAATATGTACATCTGAAATATAGGTCTCAAAGCTATACATATTTAATAAGGAACAGCAGGCAGGTATTATTGTCTCTCTCACCAGTTTTTGCAGCAGGGCCAAGGGGCTGTTGGCGAGTTCCCTGCTATAGAACTGGTCACACTGAGAGAGCTCTCTGGACAATTTTGCATCCGTGGTGCCATTCACCAGGTTGTCCGTAAAACAAAGGCCATGTACTGTGCTCTGAAAAAAACAACAAAAAACAGGGACATAGCTCATAAATATTAAAAGTATTATACATGCAGGTGTAAGTGTGTTAATTGGCAGGTTGTCGTTTACCATAATTTGGCCTCTTCCATGTTATTTTACTGTGTATTACCTCCTTTGATTTCTCATATGAATGCTGTATTGATAGCTGTATGCAACAACCCATCTTCATGTGCACACCCTGCTGCTGAAGTTGTGCCTTTGCTTTAATCCTCTTTGGGTTGTGTGAGGATACTAACCATGATGCTGCGCTGTCCCTCCTCCACAACTGGCACCATGAGTGCCGAGACAATTCCTCTCTTAATGTTGAGGAGGTTGACCTGCTCGTCTGTCTTTGGGTAAAGCTGGACAGTGGTGACGTCGTCTACAGTGAACTTCAGAGGGTTCCTGAATGAAGAAAAGACAAACCACGATGTTACATTTGACAGTAAACATGGCCAGCAATTCAACTCAGGAAAGTCTTACACTCTCTTTGTTCTCGTCACTTCAAATATGTTTTAGTAATCTGACAGTGTCCCGTTCCTGAACAGCATGGTGCCAAAGAACTACTGTTAAATAATTATAATATCTCAATGTGCATACCAACTGATGTATTAGGAATAAATAAAAGATTATTTACACACGTGGATAAAATTGTTGGTACCCTTCCGTTAAATAAAGAAAAACCCACAATGGTCACTGAAATAACTTGAAACTGACAAAAGTAATAATAAATAAAAATGTAATGAAAACTAACTAATGAAGATCAGACATTGCTAAACCTTGCAAAACCTTCTGAGGCAATCACTGCAATCATTATCCTGTTGGAGGACCCATGACCTGCAACTGAGACCAAGCTTTCTGACACTGGGCAGCACATTTCGTTCCAGAATGCCTTGATAGTCTTGTACATAACCAAGTCTTTTGCATCTATGAACATAGAGCTGATGTGACTTGCCAAAAAGCTCCAGTTTTGTCCCATCTGTCCAAAGGACATTCTCCCAGAAGCTTTGTGGCTTGTCAATATGCATTTTGGCAAATTCCAGTCTTGTTTTTCATAATTTGCTTTCAACAGTGTTGTCTTCCTCGGTCATCTTCCATGAAATCCACTTTGGCTCAAACAGCGACGGATAATGCGATCTGACACTGATAGACCCTGACCTTGGAGTTTACCTCTGATCTCTTTGGAAGTTGTTCTGGGCTCTCTAGTTACCATTCGTGCTAATATGTCTATTCATTTTGTCATACATTTTCCTCTTGCGGCCAAGTCCAGGGAGGTTGGCTACAGTCCTGTGGAGCTTAAACTTCTGAATAATATGTGCACCTGTAGACACATGAACATCAAGCTGCTTGGAGATGATCTTATAGGCCTTACCTTTAACATGCTTGTCTACGAAAAAAATTATAATCTCCTGAGACAACTCTGTCCTTAGCATTCTGTGGTCCATGTTCAGTGTGGTACACACAATGATACCAAACAGCACAGTGACTACTTTTCACCCTTTAAATAGGCAGAGTTTGAAGACACCTGCGATGCTAATTAGAAGACACACCTTAATTTAACATGTCCCTATGGTCAAATTATTTTCAATCTTTTCTAGGCATACCATAATTTTTGACCAGGCCATTTTCAATACTTTTTTTTTTTTTAATGATTCTGTTGAACCACAATTCAAAAGCAATGTCTGATTTTCGTTAGTTCATTTTAAGTACATTTTTATTTATTATTACTTTTGTCAGTGTCAAGTTATGTAAGTAACCATTGTGGGTTTTTTGAAGGGTCCCAACAATTGTGTCCACGTCGGTATGTATACTGTATATTATTTCAGAGTCAGGCATTGAACAGGGTCTTTCAAGCCTTAATCTGAGTTTTTAGTAAAAATACTATTTAGTTTCTGAGGTAAATCACAATTCTTAATTATAAGGTGCAACACATGAAGCGAGTATAATCATTGCATATTTAAATAACTGGAAAACGTTTAATTTTATTATTAAATTTAATGTATTTTGAAGTTGTCATGACACAGAAGGAAACATATATTTGATATTGATATCATTATTCACCAATAGTGTAGTGTAAAGACTCAGATATTTCACTTTAAATAAAAAGTGAAATATGCTTCACATTACATCAGACGTAAAGTGACGCGCACAGTCAGGACATCAGGATTAAAATGATGGAACGATTATGGCTCATGATCCGTCATCATCGATTAATAACTAAAAAATGTGATTATCAAACTGATAGATGGACAGAGACGAGCATACACACAAACTCACACCCCCACACACACAAACGCACCCTCCTGCAGACAGACCCTGCAGTCAGTATCTCATAATAATGAGATAATAAGTCATAATTATGAGATATGAAGTCATAATAATGATATAGTAAGTCATAATTATGAGATACTATCTCATAATAATGAGATAGTAAGTCATAATTATTTTCATCTAAATTAAAAAATTAAAAAAATTAAAAACATTATAAAAATTATAGCAAGGCAGTTTGTTCCAAGACTTGCAGGCATGATTTTAAAATGCCTTATATTTCAATTATAACTTTGTACATGATAATGCAATTTACCCAACATTTACAAATTTACTCTTCTTCTCTTTTTCTTTTTCATCTCATCACAAAGGAGATGTCATAATACTGCATGTGTATTTGCCCTCATTAAGAATGGTTTGCACTAACTTTTCCATGGCAGCCTTGAAGGCCTCCGAGCCAGGGGCCTGCATGTAGATTGGCTGACCCTGGGCGTCCGTGACCGACACCTCACTGAGAGCACAGTTCCTGGTGTGCATGATGAAACTGCATGCTTGTGGGACTTCGATCTCGACCTAATGATATGTTACAGCAGACACGGGGTCAGCAGAGAGACATAGAGGCACCTCAGATAAGAACTTTCGTTTGGGACACATAACAGTCACATACCTGACAAGAGACTTTGGGGCCGTTCCTCAGGTTGGCAGTGCCCACTACACCATTTCTGCTCTCTGTTGTGTACTGGTACACATATTTCTTGTAGGCCTTGAATCTGGATGCCACTGCAGTAAAAGGATTGTATCACATAGTTATAATGACTCTCTGAATGTGTCTCTTGTACAATGCTCTAAGTGCTGATCAACTAATTTCAAGCTAACAGTGGCTTAAAAAGGGAGATTATTGTCCCTGTATCAAGCCTATAGTGATTCCTTTGTTCTGCATTAGATATTTAAAGTCAACTTTCCAAATCATGACCAGGGAGGAAAACCTTTGGACCCAGCAACCGCAGTGAATGACGTAAGTGATGCTCTAAACAATGAAAAGCTGTTATTGTACTGTATAACAAACAGCACTAAGCAAGTTCACTAGAGCCTGCTGCTATCTCCTGAAAACAAGTCATGTGTTTATTAGTTTAGCACTGCAGGTCAGTGTGTCTGTTAGGAACACCATATCACCCACCTCCTCTATCTACCCTAAGCACATACACACTAAGCTCACATAGGTACAAAGAGCATCAAGCCCCTTCTAGGAATTGAGAAAGTCCAGTGCTTGGAAATTTGAATAATTCAAAGTAATTAAGGGGGTTGTATTGCTTAAAAAATTCAATGCAACAATTTATAAACCATAATAATAAAATAGCCTAATGAAAACCACTCAATTATATTGTTTAATTATGATTTTGAGTAAAATCTTTATTAAATGACATCTACTTACATAGACATGTTGACGTTTGTTCATTGATGTCACTGCCTTCCTCTGGAAAACAAAGAGTTAACTATTGTGTGAATACTAAACATTATGTCACAAAAAAACTGTTGATTACAACTCAACTAAGAAATTGTACAATTGGCTTGAAAAGGCGTGGGCCGAAATTTTTTAGAAATAAAAATATTTATTTTTTTAGTTGAGTTATATGTCCCTTTAAATCACCAGCTGGGGCAAGTAAAGAAAAATACAAACACACACACACGATAACTATTTAGAAAAAAGATTGTGCTTGATTACATAGTACTAACTGAGAATAGGATAAAATGCAAGTTAAGTTTATCGGCATCAAATATGTCAAATAAATAAAAAAGACCTGGGTGGGTTATTTTCACATTTGTTTCCTTGTTTTTTAAAGAGATGGGTACTTCCATACATTTATAACACATTCTGTAATTGAACTGCAAAGGGTAAGCTGTGTGATGAACTCAAATACTGTTTCTATACATATTTACAGACCATATATGCGTATTTCAACGTGGAGTTTATGTATTTATTTAATCATTTAAAACTCAATTTTAAAAATAAGCCTAAAATATTGTAATAACCTCAATATCTGCTGTAAATTCCTCTACCACATGTAGACTTTTTGAAGGGAGGTATAATGGACGGCCTTGCACAATCAGATAAATCTGAATTATAAGTATGTTGGCTGGGAACTATATATATATATATATATATATATATATATATATATATATATATATGAATGTGTGTGTGTTACAAAAAAAATACAAAAAAATAAGCATGCTTGCAAGATTTAGCACAAGTCCTAATCCAATTTGTTAAATCAAAATAGATAACTACTTACGAGCCAAAGTGTAGCTGCTCAACAGCAGTAACAGACACAGGTTCCGATAACCCATCATGGGCTATACTACAGAGTTTGCTCTGTGTTCTTTAACTCTTCTGTCTTGACTAATACAGCAACACTTCTACCCCAACCATTTATAAAGTCCCTCCCTGTCGCTCCAGGCCTGCTGAAGTATATAGACACAAAGCCTGAGAGGACATCCCAAAGTACAAACTCTAATCAAAAGGCAGAGACAGTAATAATCAATACCACAAAAAAAAGTATCACAGGTTTGTTAATGTTCGGTATTTGGCTCATATTAGATTAAGACCACATAGTACATGATAAATAAGAAAGAATTCAACATTATTGCAATTTGTATAACTTGCACATCACAAGCAGGGGTCGGTCACGTGCTATAAAGACAGTGGGATGCTTCTGTGTACTTTTCGTTGTACATTACAGAAACTGGTCATGATTCCAATGTAAACAAGGGCAGGCTCAACCAAAACACACAGGACTGAAAATTGTTTAAACAAATCCAAATCAAGGTTATTTGGGCTGCCTGCATAAAGATTGTTAATTTGCATTATGTTTTGCCTCTTTAATTCAAGAACCTCTTCATGAATAGTTAATATCAATGACTGAGAAATGTGTGTTCTTAATATTGTCTTTGAAAGCAACTATTGTTTGACTTACATGTCTTGTGTGAGAAGACCTTAATCAATATCATAAGGGTTTAATTGCATGGACAACATCCCAGAACAGCATTAGCATGACATAACATTTTTTCCTTTTTTATAATCTTTCTGACTAGGGCTGACTCACAATAGAGTGACATGCATTTTTTAATCAATCAATGCACACTTTGAGACAAAAGAAACTTGAATAACAGGTCATGTGTATAATATCAGTACACTTACAACTCAAGTATTCCCTGTATCAGTTCAATCACCGGACAGCTCTTTTAACAGGTCAGAGTTCAACTTTGTTCACCTTTGACCAAGCTGATGTGTTCAGACAGCCAATAGAAAAACTGCTGCACTTTGTTCTGAATTGGAAGAGTTACTCGTTTGTAGTCTTTATGCAGTGAAATGGTCCCTGTCTGTGTTTCACTATTAAATATTTGGATTAATATCGCTGCTTTTGTGTCTGCTGTATTTTACTGTTGTAAACTGCTGGGGTTCGGTGACTGACTCGAATGGGAAAGTAATTGAAGATTCACTGGATGATAGGAATTTGGTGTGTATGAATGATTGCAGAGGAACCAGGATTAACATATCAACAGGTGCAGAATCAACACATCCCATTAGTCTCTAGCCATTTGGCTGGAGTAAGTGGCTGGCATATCAGATGGTAGTCTAATGTGCAGTAGGGGAAACAATTGAAGTGAGAGCAGTTGGGAGAGTCCAAAAATGTAGGTTTGAAGCCGACAGTTTTGAATTTGATCAGAGCCATCTTTGTGATTTGAGCCCAGACAGAGGCGTACCATATTTACCGTATTGGGACAAATAGGAGGAGCTGGGTCTGACCTCTGACCTCCAACTTGAGAACTGTAAACACGCCCACCAACACTGGACACGGAACACACTGTCCTATCAACTGGGCTGAGAACTAGCTGCTAACACAGATAGCTTCCATCATCCCAGGTAAAGATCATAACGTTTAATAATCAGAAAAGTTAGTAGTGCACATGTCCACATACGCTCTGAAATATTAATGTAGTAATGAGTTGAGCTAGGTTAGTTTTTGGGCTAAAACTGTGTTTAAAATTTGCAGAACATGAAGAGACGTCCGATCAGAGCTGAGCTGCTACATGAACTGTGATGAATAACATCTCCTGGACTATGTGCATCTTTCGTCCATCACCATCATTACAGTCAAACATTAAGTTAAACATTTTAAATGTACGAGTAGCTTGTGTTCCTCCAGTCTTTGGCCTTTACTCTTACAGTAAACAGACGACTAAATCAATCGCTTTAAAATGTGTATAAAATACAATTTCAGTATTGTGCTTTCTCAATTTGAATATTTTTACTGTAAATTATACTCACTGAATATTACACACTAGAGATTAATCTTCCTATAGTGAAGATCATGTTTACCTTGATCCACAACTGTTTAATTTTTTTGTTGGATTATAAATTAATTAACGTAGTTTATTGTGAAATAAAGTTATCTATGAAACTCTGTTTTACTACTAATGATTCTAAGGAGCATGTTTGGTAAAAAGCAATATGCACAGTATTATAATCATACAGGAACCATTTGATAAATTCAAAATAAATAACAAGCCTTTAACATTTGCAAAATATGTTTTAAAAAAGTTACTACCACAGTTTTCTCTATCTCAGAGAAAAGTGAACGTGGTTTATAATTATATTGATTCATCATCACATCTCATTAACGAATCAAAGATGATGTTATCCAGTCTCTCTCTTCCACATCCTGAAGAATGGCATATTATTCTGCTACATACATGAGGTCCTCCTTCTGTTGACACCAGTCATCTGATCATTGGATGAGGTCCAGTTCTTTCACGTCATCATCATCAACTAAAGCTTCAGTCCTTCTGCCTCTAGTAGATTCATGGCTGATTAAAAAAACATACACAACATCAGCAGAGAGAAATAGAAAAAGAATGAATGAATTAGTCGTAGAAATAAAGACCCTGGCTGCAAGAGAAGATGACTGAGGGTAATCAGCCGTTGAGTCAGCCCAATAGGAGGTAGTTGGGGGTGGCTACAGCTGAATAAACATAGCCCAGTTGCTTGGCGTTCAAGATGCCCTCTACCTATGTGAGTACATTACTTAATACATCCTCAGTGAGCCGAAAGTGACTTGAAGAGCAGATTTAACTGACTGCACCTCCCGTTCCCAGGCTCCTCCAAAATGTGGAAAATGAGTGGGGGTTGTAACAGAGCTCGATCTTCTTCTTAGCTAACTTGGTTTGCAGGACTCGGCTCATGCCTGGGTATGTGGTTTTGGAGAGTCATCAGGAAGGAATCACTGTCCATTGAGTAGAGAACGTCTAGATTTACACAGAAAGCTGTAAAAAAAAAAAAAAAAATCACACCCCATCTCTTCTCATTGCTTTGTCCACGCTTTATCATGAAGGGATCAAAACACTTTACACCTCAAGAGGCGGAGCCGTGCTAGAGGAAGATCAGACAATTTAGGAAGCGGCAGTCTAGCTCTCCATTTCTAGCACTGAGGACAGCTGTTTTGATTGTGGCATACCATTTATATGTCCTTGAGGATCCAGAAACGCAGTAGGATGACAACATACTAAGACAACTACCAGATGAGTTAGTCCTGCCAGTCTAAAGGGCCTTGTACTTGTCATGAAAGCTTAGGCCATGATGGTGGGGTCTGGTAGTGGAACTTTGGTCCCTCACTCCACCTATTTGGGTTCGCCAGCTTGAAGAGGGTTTACTGCAGAATCAACATACCTCCAACAATGACTCAACGTGAGCTCCAGAATCTTTGCTATCTTGTTCACACCAAAAACTATGAATCTACACAATTCAGATTCAGGGCGTGTTAGTATGGTTGTGGAGTCAGATCATAGGACTGTGTTCTTGAGTGCTAGGGTGAGTTCATTGTGCAGTAGTCTGAACAGCACAAAGCCTCAGCATTGGCATTGAGAGGGCCAGTAATGGGCAATGCGAGATCTGGCGAACACAAAGGATACCTGTTATATAGCATTCCCTTGTTGGTCCTCAGTGCGGAGGTATGACATCACAGCTTCCTTGGGGGCATGTAAGTGGAATTTTTTTTGGCTCTGAGGAGTGGCGTCACATATCAATAGATCCTATCATTACATAACATGACATTCCATTTAGCTTACACTTTTCTCCAAAGCGACTTACAATAACTGCATTCAACCACGAGGGTACAAACCCAGAACAAAAACAATCAAGAAAGTACAATTTCTTCAAGAAAGCCAAACTACAAAGTGCTATAGGTAACTACCATTTAAGTGCTAGTAAATTGTTAGTTTAAACTTTAAGTCACAACCATACTCACACGCAAGAGGTGTGTTTTTAGATTGTGGCAGAAGATGTATAGACTTTCTGCTGTCCTGACGTCATTGGGGAGCTCATTCCACCATTTAGGAGCCAAGAAAGCAAACAGTTTGATTTTGTTGAATGAGGGAGCAACAAGCCGATTGGCAGATGTAGAGCGGAGTGTTTTGAAGGCCCTCATCAAGTCTTACCTTGTTAGTGACACTATCCGGCTCATCACCATGGGATGTTGATCGACCACAAAAGTGGAATAACGTTTATGCAGACCGTTTTACCAGTTTGTTTCTAAACAAAGAATGAATAAGTATGTGGGTGTGTGCCTTTTCTTAATTGAGCCATACATGTAATCAACAGCATCTTAAAGATTAAGATGCATTTATTAGTCCCAAACACATGCACAGACATGTGTTTGGGACTAACACATGTCTGTACATGAAGAAGAGGGTGGCGCTAGTTGGCAACAGCGCACCAAGATGCTCAGTGACCATCACACACCAACAAGGAGGAAAACAGCCGGTTAAAGTGGAAACAACATTCCGGTTCTGCAGAGCTGTCATTATATCCTTTAACAAATAGTCGTTATCTGCTCAAACCGTGAGGGGTCACCGAGGTAAAACAGACCACAGGATCGAAACACGGAGAGTGTGTGGTCACTTTGGTACAATGTTCCTGACTCGCACTCATCTACACGGTTAAGGCTCATGTGGCGTTATTACTGGGATTGTGAAACTGCCACGTTTCCTCTCTATGTGTTTCTTGTTAAAGTTGGCTGACGTGATTTTCCGGTTTTAAGAAGTGATGGGTGTTCCTATTTTTCAACAGAGCAGACATTGAGTCACATTAGAAAGGAAATAATCCATATGGTTATTTGTGCAGTTTATCGGGATTTTATAAAAACGAATCTTTGCAGTTGTTTCCTCTTCACAACAACTCGAACTATGTCCATGTTGATGGACAGACGCTCATAACGTTCCGGTCGTCCTGTATGAGTCTCTGTCAGAGTGGTCTTCCTCCTCACGCTACACTTTAACAATGAACACCATCACTGATCACACGTTTTTAGGACAAGTACAGTACTGATGTTTACTTTGTATCTGTTTGATTCTAAACTCTCTAGAGTTAATGAGACACATATTTAAACACTTGATACAGTAAATGCTCAAATTAGAGTTTGTCCTTTTAAGCCTGAGGTGCAGCACACAAGTCTAAACTGAATGAATGCGACATCAGTGTGGAATCCACTGACCACTGTCATAGACTTACTGTTGTAGACCGATTTTTCAATTGAACCCATATTTTGTAAATTACAGCACACTTATGATAACAGCAACTGCTTAAAGCAGACATTTCCATCTAAGCTACAGCTCAACATACACTTTATGCATATAGCATGTACATCAACTGTCTAGCATGTGACCCCATTGTCTAAACCTTTGTTGCAGAAGTGGATCCTTAGGTCACCTGATCAATAGTGACCTTTTGCTGTACTCTGGTTGAATTCTGTTTATCTACTCCGCTAACTGACAAACATCCTTATACCCCAGAAATGATGCAATCTATAAGTCACATGTTATAAACACAGAACAATACATTCACACACACCATGTTTTTGGCCAGGGTTCAACCCATAACAAGACACTTAAATATGAGCACAGACACTTGTCTCAGAACCTTGTTTATTGACCAATTTCCACCACACTGTCTTTAATACTTTTTAAAGCACTTACTTAATAAAACAGAGTTCCTATTTGACTGATGGTATTAACTGATGAAAAAGTATATATGTGCAGTTATATAGGAAATTGTGGATGTTATACATTTAAATGCATCAAGATGCATTGTTCTGCATTCAAATAGTTATCGAATCGTGTGTCTAGTGAAGATGCACACCTCGAGGCAGCACACGGTCATCGGCAGTCATGGCAGCACCTCCCAGCTCCTGTCCCACTTGTGGTGGGTTTTCTTCTCTTGTGCGAACTGCAGACCTCCTGACCGCCTGGGAGTCATTGTTGTTCCCTCAGGGACAAGGGAATTTATGCGGGGGAGGTAGTGAAAAAGGACTGGTAGTTAAGGTTATTTTCTGGTTGACTGCTATGTGGTTCTTGTTATGACTTATGTTCAGCTAAGTTACAATGTGATTAATAACTACAGCTAGAAGCAGTGACAGAAAGCATTGTTGTCAGCTCAGCCATGATACACAGTATGTTGCATCCTGTTTTTAAGATGTTGCCCTCATAGTGGACACGTTATGTCTCCATGAACAGTCAGCTCTGTTATGACGCATTTTATTTTTTATCAACCTAATTATCCCACATACAAATTTGCCACAATAGTTGTGAATTAGATTTTAAAGCAATGAATAATTTTGCAAATAAAACAACCAAATTGTGTCTTTGTTGTGTAGGTGAAGCATGCGGACTGCGTTCAGAGCCACAAGATGTTCTCTCAGTTACCTCAGGGGGTTTTCTACCTCTGCAATGGATGCCATGTCAGGTAGAAAACACAAACACACACACACACACACACACACACACACACACACACGTTGTATGCACATTATATGATGGACATAGACCATGGCCTTTAGTTTTGGTTTCATAGCATTTCCTCGCTTTCTCTTGTTTTCTCTCTTAGTTAGATTTTGTATATTTGCCAATCTCTCCTGTGATATTATAGAAAACCCTTCTAGAGAATAGAGAGAAAACGGATTTGACCGTCAAGTCTCCTCTAACTCGATTCTACTGTGGAAACTTCTAGGGATCACGCTTGTCCCGAGTCAGATTCATGAGCAGTTGATAATATGAAAGAAACGTGACGCTTATTAATGATCCCTGAACCTGAGGAAATAGTAACAGCGGGCTAACTGACTCTGCTGCTCTCACTCTCTGTCTCTCTCTCTCTCTCTCAGCTGATGCCTCTGTTTAGCTACAGCCTAAATGTTTATTTTTTTGTCGACACAATATAAACTCTGATCGTCACATAATGATCAATACTTTTCTTAATAAGTCATATCATTCTATAGAGAGCCCGCAATCATTCGCCATCCCACTCCCTCTTTTCCTCTCTCTCTCTCGCTCCCTCTTTCACACTCGGACATGAGTAAAGTCTGAGTAAAATAAACAGACTTTGTAAACTAAGTAAATGTATGTAGAGCTGGAGGAGATGCCAGGGCGCTTCACTTGGCTTGACTTGGTTGGCGCAAGGCACAGCGTGGATGATAGCCCGTCTAAGCGATATTCCTATTAATATTTAACAGCTTTTCAAACAATAACCAAAATCCAACTTTACTTAAACATTAAGCCTAGTGAAACCAGCAGGATAAGTACAAGCCTCTGCAGTTACCAGTTCCGTATGGATGGAATGTGTTCTCTTGCAGACAAGAAAAACCAGACTGTCAAGACAGTAAGAGAGAGTGATAACATTTAGTCTGAGTGATTTACAAAAGTGTGCGGTCTAAGATGGAGCTCTCGGGGGATTTGAAATGTCTGAGTCCTGCTGAATTAAGGCTTTTATTTAGGCGGAACGATTCCGGAATAATCAAAACAACTGGATTAGCTGAAGGTAAGAGCCAGTGTGTCCCCTATATTTCTGCATGTGACACTGGAACAATGTACTTTTACATTACATTACATTACATTTGATTTAGCTGACGCTTGTATCCAAAGCGACTTACAATAAGTGCATCAACTCCGAGGGTACAAACCCAGAACAACAAGAATCACGAAAGTAAAGTTTCTTAAAAAATTAAGCAAAACTACAAAGTGCTATAAGTAAGTGCCATTTAAGTGCTACTAAATTATTAGTTTCAATAAATGTTAGTATTATTTATTTTTTTATTCAAGGTATAGTCGGAAGAGGTATGATTTGAGTTTGCGGCGGAAGATGTGTAATCTTTCTGATGTCTGGCTCTTGATGTGTAGCTCATTCACCATTTAGAAGCCAAGACAGCAAACAGTCGTGGTTTTGAGTTTTAGCTCGCAGTGAAGGGGCAACGAGCCGATTGGCCAAAGCAGAGCGGAGTAAACGGACTGGGGTGTTACATTTGACCATGTCCTGGATGTAGACTAGACTTGATCCGTTCACAGCACGGTGCACAAGTGCTAATGTTTTGAACCGGATGCAGGCAGCCACTGGTAGCCAGTGAAGGGAGCGGAGGAGCGGAGTAGTGTGAGTGAATTTAGGTTGGTTAAAAACCAGTCGAGCAGCATTCTGGATGAGCTGCAAACGTCTGATGGCAGCAGCATGTAGACCTGCCAGGAGGGAGTTACAGTAGTCTAGGCGTGAGATGACCAGAGCCTGGACCAGAACCTGCTCCGCCTCCTGAGTGAGAAGGTGGCGTATTCTCCTGATGTTGTACAGCATGAATCTACAAGAACGTGCTGTTACAGTAATGTTGGCAGTAAGGGAGCGTTGGCTGTCGAGTGTCGAGTTGTCAAAATGAATTGTCAGGTCGTGGGTGGGAGAGTCTTTCCCTGGAAGGAAAAGTTCTTGCAATGATTTACTTACTTGTGAGACCTCAAGTCATTGTGAACATAGGGAAATCAGGAGTGTTCACACCAAGATGAAAATAAATTACAATTAAAAAAATATTTTCTTTTCAACTGTGGAGGCATCAATATTAAACTGTGTACCAATCATAATCATAGACGACATATCCCACATAGGAGTTACTTGTTGATGAGATTGTACTCCAACCAGTAAATAAGAGAAAAGTCACTTTCTAGGTAAACAAATCAAGTTTGCAATAGATAAATGTGGCAAATCAGTACCATGATAGTCCATAATTGAAGAAAATTACTTTACTAACTATTATTTAAATATCGTTCAAATAAACATTGATATCAGCTGTGATATACACTCATTAGGACTTAGTTTATTTAGGTGATACAGATCACGTATGTAGACTCATAACCAAGGTATTGACATAGCTCCCATATAATATCTAACTCTGGTTTGATGAAAGTCATGTTTGAAAGTCAGCCTTTTGACCTAAAGAAAGAACAACATTTGTCATGTTACCTCTTACTGATAAATTAACCTCTAAGAGACCTAGAGAAGCTCTTTAAAGTTACATTTAAGTTATTATTATTACAATTATTATGTGTTTGTATTTATTTTACTTTTTGTTAGGATACATGCAGGCGAATGTGGCCATCCTGCCCAATCATCTGGCCGATGACTTCGAAGCCTTCTGTCAGAGTAATCCCGCCTCCTTGCCTCTTCTTTATCGCAGCCAATCAGGAGAGACCTCCTGTCCGCCTCTGGCTCGACATGCCGACATAAGGTATTCACACACTATACATACTCCACTTTAGTTTTGTTTCTGTTGATTCTTTTGGTTCAGGACTTTCTGTAGTGATTTGAACATCTTTAAAAACATTTAAAAATGAATCAGGCAACATAGGGATGCACTATATATATCATATATATATATATATATAGCACCAGTCAAAATTTGGACACAACTTCTCATTCAAGGGCTTTTCTTTATTGTTTTATCTTTCCACATTGCAGATTAATATTGAAGACATTAAAACTATGGAGGAACACATATGGAATAATGTAGTAAACAAAAAAATGTGAAACGAACCAGAATAGGTTTTATATTTTAGATTCTTTAAAGTAGCCACCTTTTCATCTGATGACAGCTTTGCACATTCTTGGCATTCTTTCAACCGGCGGTGGCGGTGGTCTAGTGGTAGAAACTTGGACTATGGGCAGAGAAGGTCTCTGGTTCGTCTCTGGTTTGACTCCACGGAGAGACAACAAAAGACGAACCTGGATTGATCTGTCCAAAAATCCAAGAGTCTCCCTACCCTGTCTAGTGCCCCTGAGCAAGGCACCTTACTCCCCCAACATCTGCTCCCCGAGCGCCGTACATGGTCGCTCACTGGTCTGTGTGTCCTGCACCAGATGGGTTAAATGCAGAGGTTAAATTTACCTACCATTGCATGAGTGTGTTGTGCATGTCTGTGCATGTGTTTGGTATAAATAAACATATCTTAATGAAGTAGTCACCTGGAATGGTTTTCAATTAACAGGTTTGCCTTCTCAAGAGTCAATTTGTGTAATTTCTCGACTTAATGTGTTTGAGACCATCAGTTGTGTTGTGCAGAGGCAGGGTTGGTGCACAGTTCTATAATGTGAATATGCCTATTCGACTACAGTTCTATTCCATAATTGCAAGAACGACTCAACTAAGTAAAGAGAAACAACAGTCCATCATTACTTTAAAACAGGAAGTTCATTAAATCCATAATATGTCAAGAACTTTGAATGTATCCTCCAGTTCAGAGGATCGCCTCAGGACAGGAAGACCAAGAATTACCTCTGCTGCTGAGTAAAAATGAATTAGAGTTACCAGCCTCAGAGACCACATATTAACAGCACCTCAGATTAAAGGCAACATAAATGCTTCGCAGAGTTCAAGTAGCAGACACATCTCAACATCAGTTGTCCATGGGAGACTGTGTGAATCAGGACATCATGGTCAAATTCATGAAAAGAAGCCACTAGTGAGGGAGAACTAACTCTTTTTTGTTTACCACATAATTCCATATGTGTTCCTTCATAGTTTGGATTTCTTCAATATTAATCTGCAATGTAGAAAGAAACACAATTAAAGGACACGAAAGATGTGTGGGTGAACCAGGACAACATGTCTGTTTATTTCTTCTTTTCTCCTCTCTCTCCACAACCGAACCAATTTCGTTGGTGACCCTTCACAACAATAGTCCAGCAGACACACTGCTTATGACAGGAAACACACACCAACCTTCCACAATAAAAGAAACTAAACAAAATAGCGTACCATTTCAATATGAAATAGACATTGTTGCAGGCAGTCACATCAGTTCTACAAGAGCCTTCATTTTTTTATGAAAGATGCACTTTATATTGTGTTTAATAATATACATTTCTGTTCAGAGATATTGTCAGTGCATCTTATTTATTTTGAATATTAATGAAAAAGGTTTGATAAGATGTATGTTACATGAAGGCCAAAGTATAGAGACACCTTCCTTACTCTCATGCACTAAAAGTACATAGGCTATCTTCAACCTTTTTCCTTTTCTTTATTGAGCATAATATTCCACGTGCTTTTGTCAGTTTTGATCAGTTATATAATAGCCTTTATTTTTGAATGCACATTATTTTATCTGAATAACTGTTTTTGCACATTGATATGTCTTATTTGAGATGTCAAAATATTTAATCTTAATACTTTTTAGATTAAATATTTTTAGATTTTTTGTTAGATATTGAATAGATGTTATTGATGTAGCTGTTTTTAAAAGCAATGAAAGTCATTTTTTAACCTTTGACTCTTTCCATGCACCTTAGAGCTTGGTGAAGTTACCTCGACTCTGTTTGTTTGTCTTCAGGACAGATATGTCTCAGTACTGTGTGTATGAGAAGGGTCAACTCGTGAAAACAGTCTCCAGTCTGCAGAGCTACACCGATCAAGCAAGGTAATTCTAACACAACAGTTGAGTGCCACAGCTCTCGCCACAGATGTTCTTTGACAAATGCTTTAACACCCTTGCCCTGATCCACGTCTCACCATAAAATCTTATCATAGAGGAAAACTGACGTGCAGTATGAATCATAAGGCCTTGTGCATAATGTAGGTGTGTGCCTTTCTAAACTAGGTCCAGTCAATAACGTTTAATTGTTGGATTCCAATCTGGCTCTAGACACATCTCATTATCACACTTTGAAGTGCCACAACAAACCCTTGGGACACTATTGTTGATAAGATTTTTGATGAATTTGCAAAAACACTCAAGAAACGTTTTAACTTTGTTATAATTGATTATTGAGTGTAGATTGACGGACAACAACATACATTTTTTTGATTTAGAATCAAAATCCACGAAACGATAATAATTGCAAAGAGTGACAGAGTCCAACACTCTAGACACTGTATGCCCATAGATCTCAATTAATTGTGTAACAGGGTAAACTTGGGTCACTGATGCACACAGTGGACAGCAGCAAACAATATCACCTCTTCACAGTGGATTGCATTCATGATGCAGTCAATAATTATATCAACCAGTCAAGAGTGTGTCATTTTTTAAGCCTACAACATTTATGGAAGTAAACTCAAGGGCAATAAGGCACAATCACACATGTAGACACAAGTGTTGTTTTGTTAATGGTAATTTTGCATACTGCTTAACTAATGTTTAATCAAGAACAAACCTGTTTAGTTTCCCAGCATAGAAAATGTAGGCTCAATTCAGTTTAGTTCAGTTTATTTGGAGTGTTTCTTTAAAAGAAACACTCCAAATGAAAAATTAAAAAATAAACACCAATGCTTGCATACTGATGTGGTGTCATCCAAGTGTCTGTAAGCCCCGACATTCAAATTTATCTCATGACAGTGTCATTTACACCATGTTTTTAGCCTAAAAGTTTTTTTTTACATTTAAAGAAGTGGTCACAATTTAATTCCAAGGTATTGGATTTGACAGCAACCGAGTTTACTCCTTAAACTCCAAAAAAAAATTCTGCAATCAAATACCTCACTCACCCCTTCTTCGGCATAGTGGTGAGTAGATAATTGGTGAATTATCCCTATAAGACTACACTGTACCGTATATTTGCCTAAGGGTGCCCCCTAGCTGGTTCACCTGGCCATGCCTCTAGCCACACTGTGCTTTCATGTGAAAATAAAATAATCTTGTTTAAATAGTTCACGGTTGAAAATCAAGTAATTTTATCTTTGATCCATAATAAATGGCCTGTCATGGTCAGATTGTAATCCTTACGAGGCTAACTTCACTTTCTTTATTGTGCTCCAAGGAATGCATCAGATCAGCAGGATGTGCATCATGGCCATCAGTGGTCAGACATGGTGTGTTTCTATCTGGGCTGCAGCTTTGGCTTTGAGGGCAGACTGAAGACATCAGGAGTCCCAATTAGGAACGTGGAGCAGGGCAGAAACGTCAGCATGTACAGGGTATGGTACAAATATAATTATAATTATAAATGACTTTTTGTCACCATGAGCTGGCAGTTAGGACATCAGGGCCCGCATATTGAAGCAGCTAAATTGAAATCAGCTGTTATTCCATTTGTAATCTAGATCTGTGCTTTTCCTACTTTGACATATCACAAATATTTGCCATGAAAAATACAAATTTAGCATTTGTTCTGTATTATATCTGAAAGGATTGAGATTCTAATAATATCTCCCAAACCCAAGGGTGACAGCTTCAGGTTTGTCAGTCAAAGACAGGGTTAACTAATGTTTATGCTTATAGTATTAAAACTATAAAGATAAAACAAAGTGTTAATGCTTAATGGATCAATCTGAGCCAGGGAACAACAAATCTATATATACCATACAGTTTGATGTGACAGTGTAGTGTGAACCATTAGAACTGCAATTAGCATAATTTTCTGTTTGTTCCTATACCACTGAATAGGTTTCACTCTGATCTACTCTGCAACATCTGTGTTGTACATGTTTGTGTTTTTGCAGACTGCAGTTCCCTGTATCCCTGCTGGAGTGTTCAGCTGCCCTGTAGTTGTCAGTATGCGTCCTGTTCCAGCTGAGAAGCTGGATGCAGCAGTGGAGGTTTCTCATCTCAGCCCACTAGCACATGGAGCCCCTATACACATTGGAGAACCAGGTACACAAACACACATTCTAGTACTTTTTATATATGTGAGGACTCTTGTTGACATAATGTATTCCCTAGCCCCTTACCTCAACTTTAACCATCCCAACTAAATGTCTAGCCATAATCTTTACCCTAACCCTAACATGATCCTAATTCTATCTAAACCCTAAAAGCAAGTCTTAACCATCAAACAGCCTTTTGGAAAAGTGAGTGCTGCAAAAAATGTCCTCAGTCCCTAGGTTCTACACCCAATATTGTCCTTAGATATACATATGCAGGATAATGGCCTTAATTCACCAGTATCGCCAAAAGATGGCATAAGGTTTCCAAATGTGTGTTTATACATTCTGTCTTTCACTCTGTCTGTCTGCCTTTCTATCTGTTTCTGTTTGTGTGTTCAGCTGTCCTAGGCATACAGGACCTGTGCAGACCTGACTATGGGGACCGACTTGAGCTGCAGCCTGGTGATGTCCCTGTCTTCTGGGCCTGCGGAGTGACTGCTATACAGGCAATACGCAGCACCAGTGAGCGGATTAATTGGCTAGAACCTTCTTAACTTCAGTTACTCACCAGTTATACAATTAAAGAGATTTTGGTAAATGATCATGATGTTAGCGTGAGCTGATCTTTCTGCTTGTCATACTCAGACTAAAGTTCAAAATATCTAACAGAGTGAACTGACATCATGTTTTCTATCTTTCAGAGCCTTCGCTGGCATTCAGTCACTCACCAGGCTCTATGTTCCTGACCGACATTCCAGACTCCCCTACTTCCACCATATCCACTCCCTCTGACAGCAGGAACACTCCATACATCGAACCCAACCCTGGGCTGATCCCCCTCTGCATCCTGGTATCCCACAAGCCCTTGCTGTACAGCCTGGCATCTCAGAGGGCAGTGTCAAGGATCAGAGATCTGGAGAGGATTATTGGAGAGGACCCAGGTAAATATACACAAACATTTGTGTTTGTTAGTAAAGATATGTACGTGTTTTGGAGGAGATGAATCTGACATGGAGTTATATGTCAGCAGTATGTGTATATTCAGGCAGTGACATATGTTTTCATTGACAAAATTACACAACAGTAGTTGACATGACTGCTTATCACATACATCACTTGAATTCCCATCCAATATTCACTCTGACTCTTAAGCTGATAAATGTACCACTATGGTCACCAGCTGATCACTCTCTGCTGTTTGGTGCTGTGAAGGAGGCCGACACTGAGATACTTTTACTCAGCTGTCTACTATGAGCAAGGTTGATAAGAGCAGTGATATTGAACCTAAACAGTGAGGATGCTGACTGTTAACCCCAACAATTCAAAGCAGAGGAGGCTCCACAGAGCTGAGGAGAACTGTGGAGATCCCCTTTTGAAGTTCCACATCGTCCATTGCTGTTCTCCTGAATCGAGTTTGCTTTTGTTGACATCATTACCCACTGATTCATATCCACATCTTCATGGAAATTGGTGGAGTAGTTTGTGCTTAATCCTGCTGAGTTACAAACAATTCAGAGAGAAACATAACCTCCTTTGCATAGATAAATGTGCAAAACATGATAAAGAATTGAATGTTTGGCCAGTAAGAGAGGGATAATGCACCAGTGGTCCAGCTACAGTTGCAATCAGAAATATTCAACCCCCCAAAGATTTTAAGGATTTATCAATTAAAGTAGACAGAATCTTGTTCTTTGATCAAGATTCTGGGATTTGGGTAGAAGAAGGAATTCCCCAAAAAATGTTCTTTGATCAAGATTCTGCTTCGGATGCCTTCTTTTATGAGTTGAGTGTTAAAGAAAATCAACACGGAAAATGCATGATGTAGTATTTGTGTGTAGCATATTGTTGTTTTTAAAGCTGTCTGACAGTTTTTTTTGACCTAAAGTTGAATTGAAACATTATTAAGCCTTTGGGAACTCTATACTGATCCTTCATTTGCTTCAGCTGTGATGCATATATAAACCCCACGCATGAAGGTATTCAAGGTGAGTTGCAATCATGGGAAAGACAAAGGAGCTTACACAAAAGCTGAGAGAGGAGATTATTTCATCACACCTGAAAGGCCTTGGGTAGAAGAAGGAATTCCCCAAAAAATGATATTCCAAGAGACACAATTGGGAACATTATAAGGAAGTTTACAACTGATGGAGCAGCTTCAAACATGCCTGGCCGTGGAAGAAAGCCCAGCATTTCATCAAGGACCCTCAGCAACTTAGTCAGAACAACTCAGATAAATCCCTGTGTGACTGCAAGACACCTACAGGATGACCTGATGAAGGCT
>CM028869.1:980061-1014757 GCA_016801935.1 Platichthys stellatus
ACTCTTGCTGAGGGTTAAGGACAGAGGATGTCACACCCTGTTAAAGCCCTATGAGATGAATTGTAATTTGTGAATATGGGCTATACAAATAAAATTTGATTGATTGATTGACTCTTCCCCATCTGATTGCCAGGTGTCCAAATGAAACCGCATCTTATTGCAAAACAAGACCGACAGCAAGATGAGGCAGAAAGATTCTACCGAAATGTAGCAAATAAATAAAAAAAAAAACACTGACACCAGTTTCCTCTGCACCACTTTTTTTTTTTGTTTTTTTACAACGGCAACATTGATAAAAGGAGATCTAGAGTGTTTTTTTCTTCATGTTTAGTTTAAAGTTTGATCTCTTCCAACTACTGATAACCTGACAGGTATCTTTCAATGTCAAGATTCCTAATTTACTTGATTATTGTACTGCTTTATCTTCCCTGTTCTGGTTATACTGGAAACACAAACATGAGACAAATGTGTCACTGCTCCGTTAAATAGATCAGGGATTTTGTCAGTAAAAAATAAGAAAGAATATAGTAAATATTTTACGAGGTTGAGCCAAAGAATGAGGGCCAGCCAGAGTACACATCTCCTAGTTCGCTCATTTTTTTTATCATTATAACACGATACTATGAACATTATGTTAGTAACAACCATAGCTTTAACAATATTGTATCTACGTAAGAATGTCATATTATGAGCATAACAATATAGAACCATTCCCATGCACATAGCAACATGTAAACACTGTATGTTTTTAAAGTGACATTTATCATTTCATAGCACAGGAGCAGAACATGTCATATGCTGTTCACCCATCTGCATTCACTGACACCTTCATGGACATTTAAATTTGCCCAAAGACATTGACTCACAAAAAAGCATAACTTTCTTAAAAAATGACATTCATGAAGAATAAATAGTAACATTTTTTAAAACCTTTAACTAATAATATAAGTTAGCGTAGAAGTTAGCAAATAGGAAAATACAGTTTTGTCAAACTATTCAAATGTATTAAAAGCAAGACTGCTTAACTTTTGATTGAAGAATCAATGATCCGACAAAGGAAACGTTGAATCTTTAAGCAATGAAACACACCAGTGGCTTCTGGTGGCTTATGTTACCACATTACTGACCTGATGACTCTTTACTACTTGAGCTGTTGGTGATCTTTGCACATTTACCATCATCACTTGTCAATTAATGGTGACATTAGATGCTTAAAGTTTAATTGTCTTGCTTTTCTGTATTAATTCTACCATAAAGTCTCTAGTCCATTGATTTTCTATTCTACTGAATTTATAACCAACTTTATTAATCTATCCCCTTCATTTAGATATCACTTCTTCCGATCAGACAAGGCATCAAACGACAATTTATTATGTCGGGTACACAGCTGTACAAGTATTCAATAATCTAATTTAAAGGTCCAGTGTGTAATATTTTGATGAAAAGGATCTACTGACAGCAATTTTATATAAAATAAACCTAGTGATGTTTTAACGAGTGTGTTTCACCACAATTATGAGAATTGTTGTTTCATTAACCCTAGAATGGGCCCTTTTATATTGAAATACTTTATATTTACATCGGGGGGGGGGGGGTCTATGGAGGCAGCCATGTTTCTTGTAGTAGCCCAGACTAGACAATCTAAACACCTTTTGAGTTTTTATGACAACTGAAGGTTACCACAGGTTCTCTTTCATGTTGGGAAGGGGAGGATGAGGTGAGGGGTATTGACCTGCAACATGCACATTCACCACTAAATTCTATACACTGCGACATTAACACACACCGTTCATGTATTGATTTACTGTCATGTAATATGTCACATCAATATGTGCTTATGCTGCATTTGGGATTTCAATACCACTTCAAAGTTGGATTACATATGTTCTGGTACTGTGTATTTGTGCTGTTGCTTTATCTCAATAGGTAGAAGAATTGTGAAAGTACTTTGTTTTTCTCTAGGTCGTATTTCAGATAGATTTTTGAAAGGATCGACTGCGCTGCAAAAAGAGAATAATTGGTTCACTTGTTTTCACTCTTAAAGACTTATCCCTCCCATCATTATAGTACATAAAAAATTCACTTATTCTAATAGTGAAATCAGAAGATGACTGTAGTGCAGTTTTACTCAACCTACACTCATTGCCCCCTAGGGTTAGGGTTAGGGCTAGACAAGGTTATGACAAGGTGACAACCCATTAGTAGAGTTGAAGACTTTGGCAGCAGTAAGTTTCAACAATCATTGATTTGGCCAGTTTATCTTTTTGACAGTCCCTCTAAATATCAACCAGACTGGATGGGGAGTATCTGGGAACTGAAGTCTTGATGCGTATACACGTTTTCCTTTTCACAATTATTCAGGCCATTGTAACCTCTTGGAAACACTCAGAGCTTTGGAAAATGGTTTTAATTCTGTTGCAAGGTCCACAGTCCAGTTCCTTGCTTGTGTTTTATCTGAACTGCAGCATGAACTGTAGGAGCTTATACACAGGTGTGTTTCTGTCCACTCAAATACATTTTCCCCAGATGGTCAAACATCAGGAGGCACATGACCACAATTTGGAGCCAAAGCAAAGTGTCTGAATACTTCTGTAAATTGATGCTGCTTTTTGGATGGGTTACTGAGTATAGTATATACTTAAAAGCTTTTTCAGATTCCTCTAGGGTGTTATATATTCTACAATAAAGGGATCTGTTCTCCCCAACAGACAACACTGCACCTGAATTACCTCACCTGAACACATCATCATGATGTCATGTGACATCATGAGACAGGCTGCCCCAAATGTTCTAAATGTGCAGCTAGTCGGACGGACACACCTCCTAACAAAGTCAGGTAAAGGGAAACTGGAGGCCATGTTTTCTTACATACACTGGAAGCAGTTGGCCACTCACCACAGATTGGACGAGATGGCCAATCAGAGAAGACAGGTTTTTTTGGAGTGCAGGCTTAAAGAGACAGGAGCTGAAATCAAGCGTTTTAGAGAGAGGCTAAAAAGAGGGGCTGCAGCAATGGACAGGTAAAGCAAGTATTATGGTAACTGTAAAAACAGTGCACCCAAGAGTGGATTAAGTTGGCTCACCTGATTTTGTCAATGCCCAGACACAACATCATTTCAAGCTCAACCACAGCAGGCTTTTGTTAAATGGTTTAAAGTTGATCTATAAAGCACTGTCCAAACTTTTGTCAATTTTTGTTACTTTGTACAATTGAGGGTATGATTGTTTTTTCATCCATCTGTGTAATTAAAATTGTGTTTTTTATGGCAGGGTCTGTTTTTGCATTGTTGAGTGTGCTGGTGTGAGTGAGAAGCATCACTGTCGGGTGGACGTTGTTCTCGTCAGTTGGGAGCTCATGTGAATCTATAGCTGGGTTGGCGGGACTCGCTTTGCCACGGCGACAGCAGCAACAGAGTATCCTGGCAAAGGGTTGGATTACGGCTCTGTACAGGCTGCGGCGGGCACTTTCGCTGACGAAGCAGTAGAGAGCAGGATCCGCCACGCAGTTCAGGGTGGTCAGCAGCAGGGACAGGTGGTAGTAGTTAAATATTTCTAGGAAATAAGAATACAGGCGATCTGGTTAAGATGTGTTTTCACTCTCACTCACCAGACAAAATTTCGACAGAGGAAACCGTACTTGAAATAAAGTCGCAGTCCCGCTCCAGGAGGGTGCGTACTAACAAGAAGACATGGTATGGGGAGAAACAAACAAGGAAGATGAGAATGGTGCTGCCGACCAACTGTCGGATCCTTATCTTCTGAATCGGCTGTGTCCCTGCGCTCCGGCCCACAGCACGGAGGACGCACAGGTAGCTGACCTGGACAGGAAAAAAAATGTTATCTAATCATGCTACATCCATTAAAACCCCTTTGTGGATGCCACTGTGCAACAATAACTGAGAAAAAATATATGATAGTACCGACAGAATGGACAGCGGGAATACAAAGCCAATTGTGAAGCGGTAGTAGTTGATCGGGTACTCCCACGGCTCCATGGGGTAGTGCTCGAAGCACACTGATTGGTTCTTGCGGTCTTTGCTCAGTTCTTTGTGGCGGAAGAAGACCACGCCTACTGCAATCTCCTTCAGCCAGATGATAGCACTAACAAGCCATGCTGCATTCATAGAGCGGAGAAAGGTGAATCTGGAGGTTTAGAAAGAACAGTAAAGATTAAATACACTTCTTTTGTACCACACATTTAATTGTCTGATTTTAGTGGAGCAATGTGGTTGTTAATTTTACCAATTCAACAAACGTGATGACTAATATTAAGTTATATATTTCGAGTAGCTTTTGGAAGAACTGGTAGAATTCTTGTTCCAGTGCATTAAATAACATGATTGTCAATAGTAATAGCAGTTGTTACGGAGCTACAGTGGAGAATAGCTCGACGAACTTCTCACCATCAAGCTTACCTTAAAGGATGAACCACAGCTAGGTAGCGATCCAGACTGATACAGCACAGGAAGCCAATGCTGATGTAGATGTTTTCATACAGTAGGAAGCCACACAACTGACACAACCATTCCCTGTGATGCCAATCGTCGTCCTGAACCAACACATATACACTGTTTTTATCAAGAACATCATACTGGCACCGGGGGCCTATCTTATACTGTTACACCATCTTTGCTAGTTTCAGATTGATAATGAAGATAGTGGCCATAAAGAGATGATCATGATCAACAACAATTCGGAGATAGACTGTGACAGTCAAACCATGATTGATTGGTGTTAATGGGACCAAAGTGGTCCGAACTCGACTTCAAGTCCGAGCCGACCACATAAACTGTTCCAGCTGCTGAGGAAGATTGGTTTCCCCCACATTATCTCAGCATTATCATTTCCTTTCATGAAGACATGCAGGGTGTAGTCAGCTATGATGGGGAAACCTCAGCTTTGTTTGGCATTTTCCTCTCGTTGCTATTATTATTGTTATTATTTAATTCACCCACAGATTGCGCATTTGATTTAAAACAAAGGGTACAGTCAGACTGACAATGTGAAACTAATGTAGGTCATCATGTATGTATTTGTATATCTGCTATTATAACATTATTAACAGCAGCAGTGATGTTTTCAGTTGTGATTCTGATGGATTTTGTTATACAGATAGCTTGCCTATAGGTAAAGAAGGCTAGGCGAGTTTATTTAACATCTTATAAAACGTTGCATTATCCAAAGCTTTCAGTGAGTGGTGGTGCATTAAGCAAATTAAAAGTATAACAGAACAAATTTTATTTTACCTGAAAGAAATATTGTAGCCACACTGGTAACGATGCCAGGTACAACAGATCAGATACAGTGAGGTTCATTAAATAAACTCCCAGTTCATTCTTCTGCTTCAGCTGTACAGCAGCATGGTACAGAGAGTACATGTTGGAGGGAACACCAACCTGGAATCATTAAGATCATTCATTGTTATTTTTTGATTTCTCTGTAACACCCAGTTTTATTTCACACTGCCTTCTCTCCAGCCAATCCAAGCTGACATTTGCTAAGAGGCGGGATAAATCCTGGACATACAGAGTTTCAAATTGGGAACTGTCTGACAGTGCAAATCACAACACCACCGTATCATTCCTACAAAGAATCCCCATATTGGGAAATCCCGAATGCAAAATCAATCAGTCACAACATTGTTATGTCCAATTTAAACATAAACAACATAACAAAAAATATGAAAACGCATCCTAATCACTTTTTTAATATCAGCAAATACTATAAGAACAGCTTTGGTGTATGGCAGATATGATTAGTAAACACTTGAGTAAGGCAATGGAAATATTGTAGGGCTTACTTTATATTCATCACACTGACCTCCACTTACTTTCAACCACGTTACTTCAATAAAGAAGGACAAATTTAACAAGGATTCACAATGCTTATGTAATAAGATGTTAATGGGTTGAGGTGGGTGCAAAATTAATTTGGAGATAATTGTTATGCTAAACTTTGTGATTGAGGTTGGCTTGGCAATATTGGACCCCTACCCAACCTGGGCTATACTATGGACAATTTAGTCTACAGTTAGCAGGGAGGATACCGACCTCCAGGGAAAAAAACGCCCCCCCCGGGAAAATAAATTCTTCTGAAAATGTCCACCAAAGTAATCAGGAATACCACCTGAAAAGTTGGTTTGGGTACCCTGTTGATGAAGCTCAAGTCTACTTATACTGCAATTAGGACATGTTTTTTCTGAGCTGTTATTATCCTTTCCTGTAAACAAACATGAACTTGTATAAGGAATTCAGAAACCCTTTTAAACAGTTTTGTACAGGTATTCAACATATTCACACTTACCAGTAGTACAAGGATATACACACTGGAGAAGAGGTACTGATGGATTTCATGGCTGATTGTGCAGTTAATCCTTTCCTCCTCAGACATGGTGACCGCCTTCACATCACACTCACACTAATTCACCTTTAACATGCACACACTGACATGGATGTTCTTACACATGTTCTTACGTTCTTGTGACAAAAGATCTTTCAACACACACACAAATCCTCATTAAACTGGTTTCATCTGGTTGAGTATTGGTCTGGTCTGATTGGGTAGTCCGGTCTCATTTGGCCACTGTAACACAAATATAGTTTAGCTTAGTATAAATAAAAAAAACTCAGATTTTATATTAGATATGGTCCTGTCACTGCTTTGAATTAAGGTTAGAGCTTTCATTGCCATAACAACATGCTAACATTGACAAAGCTAAAATATGATATCTACTTTGTTTAGCATCTTAGCTCAGCCTCTTCGTATTACGGTGGCCCTGAGAGCTCAACGAACATCAATTTAAGAAAACACAGGCAAGTTAAGAAAACACATATAAGTTGACAAAACACAAGCACAATAAGAAAACATCTTCATCAAGTTCAAAACACAACACATTACAGAGACGAGCAGCAAATACACACACGCGATGCAAATAGAGAAACGCGCTGCAAATAGAGAAGAAATGACAACGGAAGTGTTTCCAGAGGACAGCTAAAAGTGATGGACACTGCTGCCACAGCAGACCCAAAAACGTCCAATACACCATACAAATTCGGTTCCACACAGGGGTCTGCCACCCAAGGCTCTGGAGCCGAATGCGGCTCTTCAGCCCCTCTGCAGTGGCTGTACATTACAATGTTGTGCATATGTTTCGCGAACGCTGAACTTAACGAATCTGTTTTCATATTATTAACGTGAACGTAACGATGAATGTAAGTGAACGTCATGTTCATTTTTTAAATCATCATCGTATAAGGCCATCATGAAATACCAGGAGCGGGCGAGTGTGTGTGTCCTAGCGCTCCGACCCCGCCCACTCGCTCGGAGAGAGCCAGAGTGAGCTCTGAGCTCTGAAGATGGTCCGATCTAGAGACATGTCGTCTTCTCCTGTTAAACTGAATAAACAGCGCTAACAAGCAAGCCCCTGTTTGTGAGGCAACACTTCCGTTTTCATCATTGACTGTATGTATGGATGGACGTCATGACAGCGCCCCAAAAGTGGAGACATAGTGTCTTGATCACCCCCTGTTGGCTGGCTGCCATTTAAGTCATGAAACCCGCCTCCTCCATATTAGTGGATGGTACATGGATTAAAAATCCAAAGTACACATCAACCTTTTTTTTCAAAGATGGCTGCTGTCATTATACGTTGTCCCCAACCCATACCAATCAGTGAGATGAAGAGAGAGAAAAACAAAATCGCAGATTCCAAGCTTATAGAGACTTATATGCAAAAGGGGTTTCAGCAAAGACCTGAATGAAGGGTCTGGATTCTCGTAAATGAGAGTTTTCAGGTAAAATTTTCCACAAACTTGCAATAGAATAGGTTTTCATAGAACCATATTATCCCTTTGCCATTATTTCTTAGTGAGTCTTAGCAATGCCCCTTTTCTTTGAACTCCAACTCCACTGTAAGACTAGTCAATGGACAATGATGCCTCTGAATATAAACTATATTTCTTTTCTCCAGCATTTTTAGAATGGCTCCATAAGTACATACCATAAAACCATTTAGAGCCACTTTGACACCACACATTTAAACCACACGCAGCATCTCAGTCTGTCATTCTGTGTGACTCGTCTTCCCAAATAAACCACTTCCAGATTAAGGCACAGCTGGATGTACTGTGCATTCTTTTGAGTCAAGCTAAAACAATCTCTTAACCCTTGAAAAAATATTTGCTCTGCACACTCTCAGCCACCGATCCTGCAAGAGAGGATGTGATTTGAATCTAATAACAGTGTGTGTCACAGGACTTTATCAAGATGCTTATATGTTAAACTGCAAAAACAGCCAACGCACATTTCCTTGAGACGTTTGACATCTGGCCGAACTAACCTCCCCCATTTTTGTGTAAAAAAGTCCTATTTTCTATTTCCACTTGTGACTCATCATTCCCTCCACCACAGACCCCCCACACTCACTTAGAACAAGCATTTACAAACTTCTGCATTCAAACATTAACTGTTTGATTCACATTCACTAAATAATGCACACTGAACCTTTAGGGGGGGACACGTGAAATTATAAGAAGATCTCACCCTCAAATAATGATAGAAAAATTACTTTTTACCATTACACTTTTTGAGTGGTAGGGTGCATGCTGAATGTAAGAAGAGTAATCCACAGTGATGAGGTCGCAGATGGGGCATAAAGCAATTGTGCATTCCATCTTCATTCTAAGCTTTATTCTTATTAAACATAAGGACATGTGGGTGATATGAGACTTTTTATTTAACTCTATTATTTTTTATGCAAAGCAGGTAGTTTATAGTTTTTATCTCTTTCACTCAGTATAGGGAGCAGGTGATAATTCCAGGGGGTACTATTTAAAGTCATGTGATCCATTTTCAATATACATCACATTGACTACATCATTCAGCTAAATTCTAGTTTTGGTCTGAGAGATACAATATAACCAATAAAACTCTTAGTGTAAATCACTCCAATGAGTTCTTCTTTTTCAATATAAACTACAACTCAAGCTGAAGCCTGTGAAGTCTGCCAACTAAGGGAAAGTGGTTGGATCTTTTAATGTTTCAAAACAGCAACACAGGCAGAGAACAAGATGTCATCAGTTTTACCAAGAATATACAATGATTCTTTATAATTACTCATCTGACCTTGGCCTCGGCCCTTTCCCTGTTCCCGAATCAATGGAAGTGACTGGACTTTTATTTCATATAAATTCAACAGTAACTTTTCTTTACGGAATGAGTCTCTCTGTGATACTTTATTCACATAATATGAGATGAATTGTTGAGATGAGAAACACATTAAGTTATTGTTCACATCCCTGGACAACTCATGACAGTTGTTTGATTCCACAGGTCAAAATAATGTTAACTTAAATCTATTTTGGCTGATATGATGTGTCCGTGTTTGTTTGGTTCTCAGGAAAGTCTGTATTATTTAGCAACAGAAGTTCTTGCGAAGAGAGCAACACGTCCCGATTAATACAAGCCAAGTAATTAGCTGATATCATAACAGTGTTTATTGGGCGAGAGTAAATAACAAAACATAAACCTTGGGAGGAGTGGACACAAGCTGCAAACCCAACAATGTTTATACATACTGTATATCCTTTGTCAAGTTGTTATGGAGAACATGACAGGCACTTATTTCCATTGAGTAACATTAGCGTCTATGCAGGGTAGTGTTTCTGAATACCTGATTAGTGCAATTCCCTGATTAGTTTTAGTCTTCAAGCTTTTGAAACAAAACTAAAACAAATATCTTGCTTTTTAGCGAAAATATACCCAACTATACTCACTAGCTAATGGGGCTGTCACTTTTTATTATGAATTTTAACATTCATTCAAACATGGGGGGTGGAAGGGATTCATATTCAAACTGACATGACCTGTTTGAATTAGACATATACAGTATAGCAGCACTTCAGAAAGCATAGGATTGTGTGAAGTACTTTCCCTGCGATCCACTAGGCTGCTCAGTATCAGCACATTTGACATCTTCACCTACAAAAATGGAGGAAGCTAGCAAGAAAACCATAGGCAGCAGTAATGACCACTGTGGCTGTTTATCAACTAAGTTTAAAGCAACTGGCTTACTGGGGGGTTGAATACATTTTAACTAATTGCGTGTCATGCTAAATTCTCTACAACAACAACAAAACAAAACTAGGGCTACGTAGTAGCACTGATGGGCCCGAGCACACGCATTTTGAACCCGGTTCGGTTAGTGGAGAGAGCGATCAATGAACAAGCGCACGTCTACGCATAGCATGCGTTTTGGCCACTGCGGCAAGGACCACACTCACTAATCACGCATTACGGTCCACCATATCAAGTAAGACCCCATAGTGAAAGCTTTATCTAAATCGAATTTAGTTTTAAACTAGGCTTACCTCCTTTTGGCAATGTCGCTTTCACTATACTAGACTAATAGATCTGATCAGGTCAAAAACACTCTTTTATCTCTTCAGATCGTATAAATCTTTCATCTTTGCTTCTAAGACATCAAAGGATTTTAACATTACTGACACTGTGACATTTAAGCAAACTGACAGCAACAAATTATTTACTTAATTAATCCTTTGAAGTGTTCTTTTATATATACAGCTCAACTTGACCAGTGATAGCAAAGCCAGGAGGAATAAGGATGGACCTCAGAATCCACACATCAGACACAACTGTCACTCTCACCACTGTGTCAAAAACGATGTCTTCCAATTTCTCTATGATGCACAAAGCCACCAGCAAATATTGCAGAAAGCATTGTGTGCACAGACTATAGCGAAGATTTAACAGACTTGTAACAGCTTTAAGCTCGCTGTTGCCTTGACATACAATGTCTTATGTCTCTTACCCATCAATTGGGAGTGTGAACTCATCTTATTCTTTCTCTCTCTCTTTCAATAGGCCCTTTGGCTCTCTCATCCAGATGTACACTCAGGTACTAAAATTAGTTTCTGTTTGATTTATCTTGAATCTGTAATCAGAGCTAAATTGTCTGGTCACCATATAAATACAGAGTTCGGTATCTATTCCGCAGAGGATGGTTCCAGTGCAGAGGTTCAATTCTCCTAGTAAACAAACCACTCACTGAACATTCACGATTCTCCTTTTAGACCCAACGATTAATAACTTTCTACAATACCCTGTGATCAATATCTTATTTCCCCAAGGATGCTGGAACACTAGTGCTGCAGCATGATCAGTGACCCTGACAGCAGTAACTGTGGCAACAGCATCGGGTTCTAAATCAGACGCAAATGAGGGTCCTGTCACTGCTCCAGCCAATATACTGATAACACAACTGTTCCTTAACTCTATCATGGATATCACAGGTCACATACAAGATTGTCTCAGTAAAAGACATAAATGGTTGATAATTGTCATATAAACACATTCCTTCCAAATCACAGGATGTCGTGTGTCACTCCACATCATCACATCACCTTTTCTCATTTGCACTTGTAAACATGGAAGCGATCTACTCTCCAGTGTTTGGTTCAGTTTACCACACAGCATCAATTACGCCTCAATTCCTGGAACGAGTCTGAAATGTCTTTGTTTTAGTCTCATGCAATTGCACGAGACATGCAATTGCACCACAGCCCAACTTAGTCACACTGACCTTGTACTGACTGTTACATGATTCATATTAAACTAAAAGAGAGTGTAGCAACAGGCATGCTACCTCTCACTCAAAAGACTACAGGAGAAACAGTGGTGGGCTGCATCCTTAACACAGTGTCACAACATGTAAATAAACTAAAATAAATAAAGCCCAGACCTGAAACCTGGGCTTATTTAACCATGTGCCTGTTAAGTGGATTGTTTTTATATCTGCACAGGCCTTCACCACAGTTTGTCATGGATCTACAAATAAGATGTGGTGTTGTTGCTGCAGGGGTCTGCGTCTGTCTATCTACTGTCTGTGTAAAGGGGCGTTATTTGATTTAAGTACCTGGTGGCTAGGTTTGATTTATGATGCACTCAGAAAAACAAAGAAGCAGAGAAAACACACCAGAGTCTGACTGAAGTGAAAAAAGCAGGTTAGGTATGTGCACCTTAAACTAAGACATTTGTTAGCAACTTGTCAACAGGGGCATGTCGGTAGCTGGTTGATGTCAATGGTTGACCATTCCCATTACTATAACTAGTATTCAATTACAAAACAAATTCAGAAAATGACACAATTAATTATCAAGATCAGCTCAAGGCTGATTTTTGCATTTCTTATTTTGATTTGAGCATATAATCAAAAGTATGAAAAATGGTATCAGATTAATAAACAAATAACGGAATTACATTATTTGTTTCTTTTTTCAGACTTTGGATTCTTAATTGAATATGGAAAGAACCAGTGGTAGAGAAATTATGGAGTAATTTTTCAATTATGTATATTTAACTGTTAGAAAAGTTAAGTCCACAGCTATGGTTTCCTGTTTGTTCTCCCCCAGACATTATAATTTTTTTTTTGTCCAGCAGGTTGTAAATCAGCCTCCGGCTCCGTTCTTTTTGTTGATTTACAGTCTGCTTCAGCCTCTTACAGATTTGATTTATTGTCAATACATCTATAAAACAGGTTGTTGTGCTTTTTACCAGAGCTGTTCATCAACTAATGTCACATCAAGTGAATAACACATGTTCACCTTGGAATGTAATACACTAGATGATGAGTACTGAGCTTCTCTGTCCCTCCGGATGTGGACATGATACCTCCTTTTCATGATCACTGACACCCTCATTGCAAGGCCTGCCAACATCAACCGGCTTTAAATCATAGATTTAAAGAATCATACTCCATATGTCTTTAAATTCAGAGTTCCCAACATCATCTCATCACATGTCAGATTAAAACAGCTGATTAGTAGTTACTCTATCACAGAGTTTCAGATCTGGATCACACAGGCTTAATCATCAGATAATCAGTCCATAAATTAATCTGGATTTCGTTTTCTCATGAATAACTGTGAAGATGAATAAACTGAAGTAATCTTTCCCCTGATCGCTCACAGAGATTGGACTTCAGAGATGAGGTAAAATATGATTTGATGTGTATTACGTTATCATGTAGCTTCACGCAGACACACTCCTCTCCACTCTAAGTGTATTGACTCAGGAGCATTCAGCCATCGCAGCAAGGTGACTGCCCCTTTAGGCTCTGGGAAGCTTCACCTTGAGTAACATCACTGTTGAAGGTTGACAGTTGAATCAGATTAGGCTATTTAAATGAATATTCAACGGTTAGTTTTTCATATAGACTGTGATGTAATGCTTCATTGAATTTTTGAATTGGGTTTTGTGGAAAATTCAATGTGACAAAAAAATGTAAATGTTATAATTTAAAAATTGCCTCTACTAAGCTAATGGCAGCAAGCAAATAATTCAATACATTCGCATATCCAAAAAGTATTTAATATCTTGTGTTTTCTTTCTGAATGTATTGACAGACTTCATAATTCATGTAAGAAAATGCTGGCAGTAAAAGTGGATCAAAACATCACAGCAGGGATGATTATGCAAACCGTCCACCATAATAAGAGACTTCCCTGCTTCTAACTAGTATGTGGGGATATTTGAAACCCTCACTGGGCTTTTGTCTCCATCTTTATAGCTAAGCGCTGAATGTTGTGGTGTTTTTGGAACTGCATTTCCCAGAGATCACCTGCCCTCAAAACAGCACTGTGATATAGTACTTTTCTGACCTGTGAATTTATACATTGTCCTCTTCCCTTTTCTCTGATCAGCTGAGGTGCTTAGCTGTGCTGTTCTTAAGTTTAAATGAAATAAAGATAAAGTTAAAACTTAAACATTTTACAATAATGGTATTTTTTGTTTGCAGGAGTTCCAACAAGAGGTAGTGTTTAGATAAGACATATACCATCATTTAGTAAGTTTTTTCCGTCATGGACAACAACAATCAATCAATCAAATTTTATTTGTATAGTCCATTTCACAAATAACAATTTGTCTGATAGGGCTTAAACATGGTGCGACATCCTCTGTCCTTAACCCTCAACAAGAGTACGGGAAAACTACGAAAAAAACTTTTAACAGGGTAAAAAGAACGAAATAACCTCAGAGAGAGCCACATGTGAGGGATCCCTCTCCCAGAAGAACAGAAGTGCTATAGATGTCAAGTGTAGAGGAAAACATCATCAGGATAAAGGTTTTAGCAGCATTGATAAGGGTAAACATTTTGAAGGATAACTGAAGGTCAATGAATTGATGAATTACATGGGGGTCTACCTTTACTCCTCCAGATTTAGATAAGAGTTTACACAAATATGTGTGACACATAGTAGTGTTTACTGGCATCCATTATGTAAGCGTATGTCAAACACTGTTGCAGTTATGAGGACATTTCTGTCTTTAGTTTGCAAGGCAAATGTGTCCATTAAATGTTGTATAAGAATACTTTTTTATTTAGGATAATTAGGATTAATCAATAGTGGAATTTCCCACAACTTTCAGGAACTCAAGATAGATCTGATGTAGATTGAAAGCTATTTTCGACATTAGGAAAAACAATCAACTTATCAGATTTTTGTGGATGGGATTTTGAATAGAATTTTTCATCTTCTTGTATAAATACCTGGCAGCATTTATGGAAAATATCAACAGAAAAAAAGTGAATAAACCTCGATAACATGTCAGGTTCTTGTAACTTGTTGTAAACTTACAGAAGAAACAACTGATCAACTGTTATTGCATGTCTCCTTACAAGTCACCACTACCACAACTTCAATGTCAACTGAAAATGTCAACAACTGACAGAATCTGTCTATCGGTTTGTATAGTTAACATGAAGACAATGTCAGACAGAATAAAAGAGCAATAAGTAGTATTTCAGTCTAAAAAACTAGGCTGAAACCTACCACAACTCTCTGTGTGCATTGTGTTCCATTGTCATTATTAAGTGAACAAATTTAAAAGGGATAAACCATGACAGCCCAATATTAGCTTGAATAGCTAATGTCCCCCCTCAATAAGCCAGGGCCTCAAGCAGAGGTGAAAGTCTCAAAATGCTGATTCAAACAACCATGTTCAATTTGCTGACTATGCAGTCCATTCACCATTCAAAGATAGTTAAGTTAGCAAAACAGTAGATGAAGCATCACTGTTCAAAGGCACTTCTTTAAATGAGGACGTATAGCACTGAGAATTACAGCTGAGCCCAGTCCCCAGTAAGAGGGGATTGGTGAAAGTTACTGATTACGTTAGTGGCAATGATTATTCACTGAAATCAATTCATATTGAAAATTAATTGATAACACATTGATAACACACTGAAAACAACCATTAAGGGCCCATGACATTTTAACTCCAGTTGATACTGTGGTTATGTGTCACAACTACAGTGCAGCACAATGAGATTTTATGATGTGTCAGACATAAAGACCCAAAACCATATACATTATTCATGTCCATTAACTGCTTCTCATGTGACAGCAGCAGTACATGTGATACAATATAACGGTCTCAGTAGCTGAGAATTTCATTTTATCTGCGGTATTCTATTAAGAACTAAAGCCTATCCAGCTTTTCTTCTGATTAGGAACACTTACTCCAGGGCCCCTGACACTCCTCTCTCTCTACACCTTGCACTGACCTCTAAGCTGGATTCTATGTTTTAGGCCACTGACAATGCATACAGACATTGGCTTTTTCTGCCTTTCTGTTTATGTCTGCAGTGTGTCATGATGGACTTTTCATTGATGAATGCGTTTGATGTACAAAAAGGACCACTGCACTCTGTCTGACCAGTGCACAATATCTGGGCAGAGACCCAAGAGTGACAGCAACCTGTGCCAATTTACTTTTCAAGTACAAGGATGGCCAATTTAATTCAGCAATTGTGTTTGTACCAGAACTGGTCAATATGTGGAAGTAGTGTCTGACAGTCGTCCAGCTGGATGTGGGCTGGATGTGGGCTGAGGAACTAGCCTAAAAAATCGGACCCAAGTATCATATACGAGTATTTTGCTATTTACAACTCAATTGTTCTTCTTTTCTTGTTTCTATATTCTGGTTATAGTTTGATGCCTTTAATTGTAGACAGCTTCCTGAAACAAAACTAAAACAAATCCATTAAAGGTTCCGTGTGTAGAATTTGGTGACAGCTAGTGGTGAAGGGTCATGTGGCAGCTGAATAACCCTCACTTCAACATCTCCTTCCTAACATGAAAGAGAACCTATGGTAGCCTTCAGTTGTCATAAAAAACATCAAAGGTTTTTAGTTGGTCCAGTTTGGACTACTGTAAAAAAACTTGGTGGCCTCCTTCTAGAGGACCCTCACCCCAATACCCAAATTCTGAGGTGTCAGATGAAAGAAAGTCATTTGATGTATTTTATATATTCATGTTCTATTTCTGCCAATAGATCCCTTTTACCTAAATCTCACACTGACCCTTAAAACTATTGAATGTCACGTGTCAACTCTCTGTGTGCAGCTTTTGTAAGCTTTCGCAGTATGGGTGAAGTGACCCTTTAAGAAGTGGTCCAGGTATCGATGGGTTTAATCAGTCACTAAGTAAATAAAAGTCTGTGTCTGCTCTGCTGCACATCAGTGAGTTAGTGGCATTGTGAGAGAGAGCATGGAGCAGATAGAGCAGTGAGGTTAACCAGCAGTAGAGTCATGGGATGCAGCCATGACACATGTATCTAAAGGTGATACGATAAAAGCAGATTATTATTACATTACATTTCATTTAGCTGACGCTTTTATCCAAAGCGACTTAAAAGCAAGTGCATTCACAAATGAGGGTACAAACCCAGATCAACAAGAATCAAGAAAGTAGAATTTGCTTCAAGAAAGGCAAACTACAAAGTGCTATAAGTTGGGGCCATTAAGTGCAACTAAATTGAACTTAAAAAAATTATGTATGGATTTTTTGCTGTCCTGATGTCATTTGGTAGCCTGGATGCCAGACGAACTTAGCCCCGCCCACAACATTTTTGGTCGGGCAGTTCGGTCTGGATCCGCTCCATTGGGATTTCATTATGGGGCGTGTTTCAACTGACCAGGAAGTAAAATTTCTCTTCGCTCAATTGGATAGACCTACAACCAATCAGAGCAAGGTAGTATGTGACGTATGCTAAGCAACGCATTGTGAGTTATTTACTAACCCGGGTTCACATTGGACGCTTCAGCGCAGCGCCAAGCCTTAAATAACAGCTGGCTCCCATCCACTCCCATGTTAAAACTGTGCCGGTCACACCAGAGGCTGAAGCACCGCAAGGCAGCCTTGGCGCAGCGCGGTGCTTCAGCCTCCGGTGTGAGCGGCACAAAGCCGTGCAGCGATCTACTGGATCAACGGGTGATAGCGCTGCCCGGCGGTTCAGCGTCGCTTCAGTGTGTGTTGTGAACAGCCAAGCGCCGGGGCGATAGGGATTAGTGTGTTGCTTTGGCGTCGCCTCCACGTTCTCTGTTCCTCTTTCAAAATGAATGCGCTGTCGATGTCTTCTAAAACAGACTCAAGGGCAGCATCTACACATCTCAGCTCTCCAGCGGCAGGCATGTTGATCATCTGTCAATCATCGTATAAAGCCCGCCCTGACAATCTGATTTGCCCGGTCGGGCCATAATTTTTTCCCAATGGAGCGGATCCAGACTGAACTGCCCGACCAAATAATGCTGTGGGCGGGGCTAAGTTCGTCTGGCATCCAGGCTAGTCATTTGGAGTCTCATTCAACCATTTAGGAGCCAGACATGATAAGACTATTTGATCACACACCTGGGAAATGCCCTGGCTACAGCAGCAGACAGGTCAAAATGAGGTAGATAAGAGAATACAAATATAAAAGAACTCGACAGAAAAATATTAATTGAAATTAAAATAAACCCTTCACTACAGTAAAAAATATTGTTTGTAGAGATAAAAATGTATTTCAGAAACTTGCAGTGGTACATGATGATTGCTAAATGATGTAAAAGCATTAGGTGATACTGGCAAAATTAGGATATAGAAAAGTAGATTGTGACGATAGAAAAAAAACAGCCAGTATTTATTTAAGTTCATGCTGTTATGGAGTCTGACAGCAGTGGGAATAAAATGACATGTGGTAGCTGTGGGTGCAGCAGTCTGCTGCTGAAAGAGCAGCTCCGGGCCAACACAGTGTTGTATAGGGGGTGAGAGGTGTTGTCCATGGAGTTCAACTTCGGTAACATCCTCCTCTCACCCACTTCCTCAGTGAAATTCAGAGGGCAGTCCAGGACTGAGCTGGCCCTCCTAACCAGACTGTTAAGTCTTTTTCTGTCCCTCTCAGTGCACCCACATCCTCCTCATTATCACAGCAGCACTAAATTCTGCCAAAATCCACACCAAATCTACAGCACTAAAATTTAGAAGTTTGTGTGTGATGTCTAGAAGTTTAGATTTTCTTCTCAACCGCAAATTCGCAACATCCCCATGATACTGAAATATGAATTTAACATGTACCTGAGCTTGACAGAGGTTTATATTGAATTGATATGTTATCAGTGCAGAAAAATAAACAGACCCAACAGGTGCAAGTGGACTGGCTTACAGTCCATGTATGGCTGCATCCCACACTTCTCTATCAGTCAATGATCCATGCATGGTGACTCTCTATGAATATTACATGAAGTTCTGCTCTCCACCAGCCAGAGAAAGGACTGTGTGAAGCTTTCTGCTTTTTGTGTTGTCTCTCAGCAGCAGCGGCTACTGGCAGAACTGATAGTTAAGATAAATAAGGAATAAATCTGGATTATGCAAACATTTGAACCCTGTCTTCCTGCCCTCCTCAGAATAAACTAACGTTTACTTTGCCTTTGATGTTTCACCCGCAGCACAGCGAGTCACATTCAACAGGATGTAAAGACGGAGCATGTCTCTCACACACTCACACACGCTCTACTGATGGAATCTCAAATATTATCAACATGTTCATGATAGAAAGACGATCGGGTCTTACCGAAGCTGTCCTCTGTGAAGCTCTGCATCAAACTGACTGCTCTCTCTCTCTCTCTCTCTCTCTCTCTCTCTCTCTCTCTCTCTCTCTCTCTCTCTCTCTCTCTCTCTCTCTCTCTCTCTCTCTCTCTCTCTCTCTCTCTCTCTCTCTTCCTGGCTTACGCTCTAAAGCATGTTGAAATATGCAGCCTCTGAATAAGAATGAATGCCGCGATGGTGGTGTTGTTTTCACCTAGTGTGTGTGTGTGTGTGTGTGTGTGTGTGTGTGTGTGTGTGTGTGTGTGTTTGTGTTTGTGTGGAAACACCTACTGTAGCGAGAGCTACGGAGTAGTAGTTTGACAGGTGTCTCTCTCTCTCGCTCTGTCTGTCTGTTTGCGTCTGTGTCTGTCTGTCTATATCAGATAGCAGTCACCACTGTACACCTACACTAAAATGAAGGCCTAAACTTAATATACATTCTACTGTCATTTACAAAGTATTAACTGTTAATTCAGAACTTTGCAAAAGGAAGTTAAGCTGCACTTTGACACACCTCAGCTTTTCCTAACAGATCCTCTCAAAGTTTTTAAATTATGTCCACTCAAATGATGAGTTTGGTCGTGGGATTTTCATTGTGTTGTTGTTGTCTGAGTGGCGTTGGTCCTTGGGTAGTTTCAGACTGCTCACTGACATCATATAAGGTAGGCTAGTTTTCTTGACTCCCTAATTTTTCACTAATTTTAGATCCTTTTATAGGGGCCCCCCATGAAACCTTTTTTTGGTTTTATGAGATGTTATATCGGGGAAAATAATAGATGATTACTTCAAATTGTTCTTATTGAGCTTTTGGCACCATAATAGAAGAGCTATGAGGTAGCCTGCAGAGGGTTTCTGACCAAATCAGTGTGGTGGCAGTTGTCACCTCTGGGCCTGTAAGAGAGGAGAAATATGAGAAATGTAATCTTCAATTTCTTGAATTATTAAAGAAAGTCTGCCCCTAATTGATAGTTTGTTACTTAACACAATAAATTTGTCATTATCATCAGGTTTTGTACCACAGTCTTTTAAAATAGCAGTAATCAAACCCCTTCTCAAAAAACCCACCCTAGACCCAGAGGTTTTAGCCAATTACAGGGCAATATCTAATCTCCCCTTCCTGTCTAAAATCTTAGAAAAAGTTGTAGCCAATCAGCTGTGTGAGTCTCTCCAGGAAAATAATATGAAGACTTTCAGTCTGGGTTCAGAGCCAATCACAGTACAGAGCAGCCTTAGCAAAAGTCACGAATTACCTTTTAATAGCCTCAGATCAGGGACTTGTGTCTGTCCTCGTTCTATTAGATCTCAGTGTAGCATTCGACACAATTGACCATCAAATTTTATTACAAAGACTTAAACAGTTAATTAACATTAATGGAACCGCCCTTAACTGGTTTAAATCGTATTTTTCTGATCGCTCCCGATTCGTACAAATAAATGATGAGTCATCTGTGCGCACCAAAGTTAACCATGGTGTTCCACAGAGCTCTGGGCTCGGCCCAATTTTATTCTCATTATATATACTTCCACTAGGAAACATTATCAGGACATACGCTGTAAATTTCCACTGCTATGCGGATGACACCCGGTTGTACTTGTCAATAAAACCTGAACAAAGTAATCAATTAGCTAAACTTCAAGCATGTCTAAAGGACATAAAAACCTGGATGATCCGCAATTTTCTCTTATTAAACTCAGACAAAACAGAGGTTATAATACTTGGCCCCAAACACCTTAGAGATGCATTATATAATGATATAGCTGCGCTAGACGACATTGCCGATCCTGATTTGTCCTTTAATAGTCACTTAAAACTAGTCCACGCCTATGTTACACCGAGACTGGACTATTGTAATTCATTACTATCAGGCTCCAGCAGTAAGTCGTTAAAGACTCTACAGCTTGTTCAAAAATGCCACAGCACGTGTCCTGACGAGAACCAAGTAAAGAGACCACATTTCTCCAGTATTAGCATCGCTACACTGGCTTCCAGCTAAATCTAGATTAGAATTCAAAATTCTCCTCCTCACCTTCAAGGCCCTTAATAATATGGCGCCTTTTTACCTTAAAGAGCTGTTAGTACCTTATCAACCCACTAGAGCCCTCCGCTCCCAGAATTCAGGCCTACTTGTCGACCCTAAAGTCTCTTAAAGTAGAGTAGGAGCCAGAGCTTTTAGCCACAAGCCCCTCTGCTGTAGAATAATCTACCACTTTCAGTTCGGAAGGCAGACACCGTCTCTTTTTTTTAAGAGTAGGCTCAAAACCTTCCTTTTTTGATAAAGCTTATAGTTAGAGCTAATTAGTGCGGCAGAACGTAACTTGTTCTAATTTCTAGAATAGGTACCGTTTAGTCTAAAAAGGCATAGAGGTATTGATGGCTGATCTACTGAGTGGGCCACATGGTTTTCATCGTACTATCATACAAACCAGTAGCCAGTCAGATTTACCTTGAGCCTCAGTGTAGCCTCAAGATCGGCCTGTATCATTGTATCATTGATTACAAGGCCGACCCCTGATGATGCTAAGACGCAAAGGGAATTTATGACACACGGAGCTTCTCTTTCCAACTTCTCCTTCCTCTTCTCCATCCCTATCCCCCTTCCCCGGAATCCCTTTGCTGTATCACCCGCAGATCGAGGGCCTCTGTGGCCGCACCATGGATTGCGGTTTGTGGATCAGGCATCGGTGGTCGCGGTGGTGGATCCAGTGTGGCGGATTCTGTGTCATGTAGGCTGATCGTGGTGGTGGTGGCGGACCCTGTGTTGCATTAGCGTTGGGTACTGCCGGTGGACCAGGACCGCGCGGTCGGTGGACGGTGACTGACCCAATTGGAGATTGTCATGGTTAAGGGTAAAAACATTCGGGTACCAACTGATGTTATCTGCTCCTGGCTGAAGGCTAGAGTTACCTTATGAGGTGACTGAGGAAAGCATCTACGTGTATGAAAATGCTCTGGTAAATGGTCTGTATTTGTAAAGTGCCACTCATGTTGAATGATGAAGACTGGGATTGAACTGTCTCCTCTCTTCAAACACCGACTTCAACAAGACTCTACTGCGGGAAGGACACGATAAGGGTAAAAACATTCGGGTACCAACTGATGTTATCTGCTCCTGGCTGAAGGCTAGAGTTACCTTATGAGGTGACTGAGGAAAGCATCTACGTGTATGAAAATGCTCTGGTAAATGGTCTGTATTTGTAAAGTGCCACTCATGTTGAATGATGAAGACTGGGATTGAACTGCCGACCCTCTGGTTAGAGGATGTCCCGTATGTCACAACATCCATTCCCTAAATGTTCCAGATATTTAAAAATCAAGATTGATGAATCATTCATTCACCACATGCTTCCATCAGGTTCTGTGGAAATCTGTTATTTTGATTTTGTGTAATCTTAGTTGAAAACCAACGTACAAACCATAGCACAGGGAACTCAGTCTCCCAGGATTCCTCAACTTCACACAGAGGTGTGAAAAATCGCCAATTGGTCACTCTGGCCCCAGGACCTGTGAGGTCACCGGGCACTGCCCCTCTTCTATTCTTTTTTCTACAATCCTTCCAAGGAGGCAAGCTGCCAGCCTCTTCTCCTGCATCGCCGAGGGGGAAGCCTCGCTGCTCCAGCTGAAATCTTCTTTTCCCATCCAACGAGAGCAGCGCAAGCTCATCTCATCAAGGAAACCTCCTCACAAACCAAGCTCCTACCAAACTCCTAGCAGCGACTCAATGTCCTGCAGGTAAACTTCAACCAGCATCTGAGCTGCACAGCTCAAGAGAACCGCGAAGGCAGAAACCTTATGACCAGCCGGAGACTTCACAGAACTGCGAACGGAACTGCAACTTTCTTTCTCCCTTTCTAAGGACGGGTAACACCACTAGGCTTAATAATTATACTAGGCTAAGCAAGACTGTTTAGTCGATTCTGTGTGATGTTTATGAGCTTGATATGTTTTGTGATATTTGGGGTTATAAGTTATTCGAAAGTAAGGTTAGTTTGTAATGCTCTTCATGGTCTTTATTTTCATTTCAGTCCACACTCTTTGTCTAACGTAGCATTCACAAAGACACACGCATATCTCTTCACCTAATTAAATTGTTCCCCGCTACCGGTCGTAAAACAACTTCTGAAGAAAGGGGGGCCGTTAACTAGAGGGGGGACAGTGACCATTTTGAAAGCATGCTGAAGAAGGTGTGACCTTTTGGCAAGCCACCATTTTGGGAAAAACTCTGACTTACATAGACACACACACTCACATACACTTCTTGGTTTAGTTAGTACATTGTTAGAAATTTGTATTTTTATACTTTAATATATTCATAATAAATGTTTTTCTTTCACAAATGTTCTTTCATTAATGTTGCATAAGTGAATTTTGCCAACCTCTACACTGTCAAGAACTCCATAACCTTCCATGTTCATTATATAATCTGTAATAGTAAATATTGAGATTTCTAATTGAACTGAACTAAATGAGACAGGTCTTTAAATTCGATTGTTGGTCCCTGTTATCAGGGTGGTGCCCCGTTTTTTCTAAATTATGATTACAAATTGTATTATTCTTAATTGATAATTGTACTGTTTTTCATTAATAATTTCACTATTCTTATCTGATAACTTTATCTATATAATTTATAATTGTATTATTTTTAATAAAATAAGTTTATTTTAATAATCACATTTTATGATTATAAAGAGTTAGCCAACATCAAGTCTACCTAATTTTTCACAACAGTACTTAAGCCAATTAAACATGCATTCATATTGAATACTGCTCTGTATTAACGTATACAGTTGCAATCAGAAATATTCAACCCTCTCACCTCAATAGACATTATAGTGATGTGGATGACAGATAATGACAATAAATGACAAAAAAACCTCATCAAACAACAAAAGATATTTATTGATGCATATTTTAGTTATTTTGACAACAGAAGTTGACTTAACTTTGAAGTTCAAATGAAAAATGTAACTCTTTCAACACATGTGCATGTGCAGTGTTATTCAACCCCCCAGCTTCAGTACTTTGTGGCGCATCCTCTAGCTTTTATAACTTCTAAAAAACGTTTTCGGTAAGTGCGGACAAGCTTCTTACATCTCTCGATTGGAATCTTTGCCCATTTTTCAAGTGCAAAAGCCTCTAGATCAGTGATGTTTGATGGCTTCCATGCTGCAACTGCCTTCTTAAATCCCAACAAAGATTTTCAATCAAATTTGAATCTGGTGACTGTGAATGCCACTCCAGGTCGTTCCAGGATCTTTTTCTCAACCAAGCTTTGGTGGATTTGGAGATTTTGCTTTAGATCATTGTCTTGCTGGAAAGTCCAATGATCACCAAGGTTTAATTTGTCAACAAAAGGAATCACATTCCTCTTTAAAATGGCCTGGTATTTCTTTGAATCCATGATGCCATGTACACAATAAAGATTGCTAGTTCCTGCCACAGAAAAACAGCCCAATATCATCTTTGACCAACCTACATGCTGGACTGTGGGGATGGTATTCTTCTGGTCATAAGCCTGGCCTTTCATACGCCAGACATACCGCTGGTCTATACGTCCAAACAGTTCCAGTTTGGTTTCATCAGTCCATAGAACTGTCACCCAAAACCCTGTAGGCTTATCCAAATTCCTCCTGGCATATTCTCTTTGACTTTTGATGTTGCTTGTGGTCAAGAGCTGAGTGCGACTTGGAGTCCGGCCATGAAGTCCTTGTTTATTCAGTGCATTTCTTGTAGTTGCCACTGAAGCACTTGTAACAGTATTCATCAAGTCATCCTGTAGGTATCTTGCAGTCATACAGGGGTTTCTTTTGACTTTTGATGTTGCTTGTGGTCAAGAGCTGAGTGCGTCTTGGAGCCGGCCATTAAGTCCTTTATTATTCAGTGCATGTCTTATTGTTGCCACTGCAGCACTTGTACCAGCGTTCATCAGGTCATCTTGTAGGTGTCTTGTAGTCACACAGGGGTTTATCTGAGTTGTTCTGACTAAGTTGCTGAGGGTCCTTGATGAAATGCTGGGCTTTCTTCCACGGCCAGGCATGTTTGAAGCTGCTCCATCAGTTGTAAACTTCCTTATAATGTTACCAATTGTGTCTCTTGGAATATAATTTTTTGTGGAATTCTTCTTCTAACCAAGGCCTTTCAGGTGTGATGAAATAATCTCCTTTCTCAGCTTTTGTGTAAGCTCCTTTGTCTTTCCCATGATTGCAAGTCACCTTGAATACCTTCATGGGTGGGGTTTATATATGCATCACAGCTGAAGCAAATGAAGGATCAGTATAGAGTTCCCAAAGGCTTAATAATGTTTCAACTCAACTTTAGGACAAAAAAAACTGTCAGACAGCTTTAAAAACAACGATTTTATATAGGGGTTGAATAATTGTGACATGGCTATCTTAACAAAATATACTGCTACACACAAATACTACATCATGCATTTTCCGTGTTGATTTTCTGTATCACTCAACTCATGAAGAAGGCATCCGAAGCAGAATCTTGATCCAAGAACAAGATTCTGTCCTTTAATTGATAAATCCTTAAAATCTTTGGGGGGTTGAATATTTCTTATTGCAACTGTACATGTGGGCCAATATACACACAGCTCTTGCTGGCTTTAAGCAGCACATGTGAGGAGCACCTGCCCTAAACAAAAAGTCACTCAAAAAGCAGACAGCCACAAGAGCATCAGTTCAATATTAGAGATCTTTATTAGAAAACGCTTTTGAGTTGAATAACATCAGCCTCCTCAGTTACAGTAGCAGTTATTCCAGTTAGAGCAGGAGAAGTCTGTGACGTCAGTTCCACTTCACCTTCTGCTTTCACTTCCCTCATGTGACGCTGCCTAGCAGCTCTTCTTTTATTTCAGTTAAGTGTGCACAAAGGTGCTAAGACACATAAACCAAGAGTGAGGGATCACAGAGGTGTCATAGAAGGAGGATGCCACCGTTTAGAACAGTAAGGCAGGTGGACTGGTCAAAAAACAGGTAGTCAGCAAAGCAGAAAGATATAAACAGGCCAGACACGCACACCTCCCAGAAAGCCAATAACAGTAGCATTATGAAAAACACTTGGATAAAGTGTGTGTGAGATGGTGTGTTACAATAACAAGAAAATTGCTTCTGTGAATAATTATTTTTCCCATTTCGACATTGGAAAACTGAAACTGACATAAACAGACACACATCTTTAAGAAACAGTGATGAAGTGTACAGGCAGAACAAAGACAACACACACCAACTGAAAACAGGTAAACTATCAACAGGATCATCCTACAGTGTTTCACATCATGTCACATCATCTCACTACTATATAAACTTCTGAAGTATTGAAACAAATCGACATCTATCAAAGCTTTACTGGAATCACAGGGTTTAACCAGTTTACACAAATTTGTTTTGGTATCAACAAACATTTTCAAAGCTAAGTTCCAGAAGATTTTACAAAATGTATCCCATGTCTTCTGTCATTTTACTTGTTTATAAAATCTGACATCATGTACAAATGTTACAGGTAAAATAATTTAGCTTGTTGCATATTGTCATTTGCTTTTTGTTCAGAATGTTAGCATAAGGTTTAGTGATGGACTTCATTTTCACAACTCCAGTGTTACATCTTCCTCCTCCTCACTCTGCTGCTTTCAGGAATGTTTGTTGTCAACTATTTCTAATGCAGGAGGGTCAGATGTGTATTTAAAGCAGTACAGACATAACGTCAGTGGATCAGTGTCACTATTGTGAGTTTTCAAATTTGTTTTCCAAGGAACACATATTAATTTCCATCATCTTCCTCTTCACTCTGTTCACCACAGAATACATCACATATGTGTAAACAACCAGCTATGACAACTCTGAAAACAAAATCACCTGTGTTTGCAGGAGACCTGTGACTCATGTTTGACCTCCGTCAAGAATAAAAGTATTAAACCTAAGGAAAAGTGACTTCATATCAAGGTGTCTTTGTGGGAACTTAATAATTTGTTAGACTGTGCCGCTGAGCGTAAAACATGATGTGTAACATGTCAGTTTAGGTCAGGTGTGGTTGAGAGAAGTCTAAGAATATTAGCTGGGCTGACTTAATAACATATCAAATTTACTTCTAAGGTTTGTGCCATATGACGATAAATAAAGTGTGAACCATTATATATCTGTCAGCTATTACACTGACGAGCTGTCCCTTTAATATCTAAGGTTATATTAGATACATTAAGTGGTCAAAATTCGCATAAGGGACTATTTTGTTGTAATGTTAAAATGGTTATACAGTATTGTTTTTGGACATTTCCATCTGATCATTCTGTCGAACAACTGAATTTCTTACTTATTTGTTCTTATTTATATGATAATTGTGAAATGGATTGTGATTTATGGATGTTGAGTTTTAATTATCTGCTAAATTTAATGTTTAGAAAACACCTTTGTTGGTGTTGCAAATGTAAGGGAATCTGGAATGTCTGAGCTAAAACACACAAACTACAACTGATCTCAGTTTTTCACTTGAGCCTCAAATAAATAGAATATGTTCCGTCATTGCTTGCTTACACAGCTTGCAGCAAGTAAACTCAGACTATAGCAGTACAACAATCAAATGCATATAGCTGGTCACACGCACAATGATCACCTAATGTTGGTGCGGGCATCACAGATAGAAGATGGAAGCAGATGGCATGTGTAGTTTTTGCTTAGGAAATAACTAAAATGTAAAACACAAACTGTTATTGAAGATTTTGTCCATTTCAGAAAATGCCTACTCAGTAGCTATGCTTACTAACAGCATAGCATATGTGCTAAAGTTAAGTGTGTTTATCTCATTGTACAGGGTACAATGACAATAAAGCTTTCTATTCTATGTGCACATATAGATAGAATAAGTTGCTAAACATTGTGTATTCATTTATTCTCATAAAAACTATTGCCACAGTTAATAAATTATAGGCACAACTAAAAATATCCAGATCACAGTGGTTCCAGGCTCAGAATCCATCGCCCTCACTGTCTGTTGTGCAGCGCCTAAAACTGTGGGTTTACTTAGCATGCATCAGTACACTGTGGGTTACTCAGCGGAGGGTGTGTGTCAATGCATGTGTATGCACACGAGTGTAAATTAAGTCCACTTCAACGGTTAGAAAAGCCACAACCAACCCCCTGAAGGACAATGTCTGTGCCTGCATCATTACATATATTGTGTGTGTGTGTGTGTGTGTGTGTGGGGGTGTGGGTGTGTGGGGGGGTGTGTGTGGTATTGAATCTAGTGTTGGCTTGGACAGAGCAACATTTCCAGTAAAGTGTCACAGTGTTGCATGCTGGGACAGAATCTAAAGATGGAGGGAGAAAGACTATAATTTAAATGGGTGGGGCCCCTCCATCTCTGTCTTGTTTATCTGTTCATCCTCCCATCACTCTATCCATCCCTATATCTGTCAATTCATCTGTGTCCATCGCAGTATCCCTCTATTTATTCTAACCTACTTTCTCTCTATCTTTACACCCTTTTCTATTCCACTTGAATCCTCTCCCTTTGCAAGAACCCCCAGGTTTCTTTAATTCCTCTTTCAGTGTTTCAGTAACAGAGAAGAGGTGAGAAAAAGGGAGGGTAAATCTAATACATTCAGTTGCTCTCGTGCTTCTGGTCATCTTAACTTTAGTTCACTCAGTCTTGGTGAGGGCTAATTCATTGTCAACAATTCTGCAGAACCACTGGCAGCCAGGTAAACGTGTGCAGGGCCAGCCAGTGGGCAGTCAGAGTTCCAGCTCATAGACAAAGCCCATTGCCCATAGTGGTGTGTCCACAACTGGGCTGTAAGTGTTATGTATTCTCAGACTTCAGACACTGCAGCTTGCATCTCCATTTCAATAGATATTCAAATTGGAATGCTTTAAAAAAGTATTAACATCTGGATCACAATCTGGTCAAAACATCCACAATTTGCCTCAAATACAGTCAAGAATGGAAACACCATTTAAAAAAAACAGCTCCTTTGGCAGCTTTGTTGCCCCAGAGAAAAGTCCATCATATGGACAGAGGTGGTTTGCTGGATCAAGCTCAACATGCTGATAACAAACAAGCAAAGCTTCATGATTTCAAGCATTGTCAGAGACTTTAGTGTGAAGTTCATGTCTTAATCCCTATATATTGCATCTGCCGCTGAGAGTCACTTCTAGATTATGATAATGATATTAGAACCGACACCACAGATCCAGTAGTTGGGCTATGACGTGATGTTTGTGAACAGCTGAAATCCGGCGGCTCCTTAGCTTAAGAAAGCTTCCCGACTGACAGCCATGTTGGCAGCAGGTGTATGGGACCAGGTTTGGTTCATATACAAGTTTGTACCAGAAAATACAAACTTTAGTCCTTCATGCTGAGATGTTTTTAAATGCCCATATACTTCCTGTGACTGTTGCTTTGTTGGAACAACGTTTGACCACAGGCTTAAAAGTTCCAAGATTTATCCACAAGACAAAGAACTCAGTCCACACAGCTCCAGCATCTATCTCATGCAGACTGAAGTTAAGAGTATTTGGTTCCAGGTTTTTAGACACAACCGTACTCATACCATACTGTTTGGGGGTCGTTGTTGGGGTCAGGGGATGCTGGTGTGCTTTTTGGGCGTTCAACAGAGCTACATGTCGCGGTCTCACTTTCTTTCTTTAAGTGGGAGGAGTCATCCAACTGTCCCTCTCTTAACACCTCCCCTTCCTCAGAGGCCTCATTAGGCGGTTTTGCTGGCACAGCCCTTGTGGGAGTAACCATGGCGACCTCGCCATGGCTATGAAAGGAAGAGGATGAGGACGGGCCATTCTGGGATGCAGGAGTCCTCCCTCTCTCTCTTTCTCGCTCTTTGTATCTCTCCGTCTGCAGATTCAGAGAGGATGAGTGGTGAATGGGTTGGTTTAGGAAGCTGCCATCTCCAATTTGTTTGGTTGGACCAGCCAGACGGGCAGAGAGTGGCCGTTCTCTCCCGTTTACTCCTCCTCCTTGCCGTCGAACTACCACATCTGATTGGCCAGGAGAGGTCTCATTTCCGCGGAAACTGTCTGGTCCACTAGAACGCAGCAAATCAGCTGAGGCCAAGCTGAAGGCACGGCTCAATGATTGGCTGGTTCTCTGGCCGAGGGGCGGGCATGAGGATGGAGACTGGCCCACTGGTTGGCGAGGGGAAGGCTTCACGCTCTGGCCAGGTCTTTGGTTGGATGTTTGTACAGTGGGCGAGACAAAGCTGGTGGGAGCCACCTGATCTCTGATAGTGGGAACTGAGGCGGCAGGACTTCTGGTGAAATAGTCAGTCATCAAGTCTTCCTTGCTTCCTGTAGAGACCTAGAGAGAGAGAGAGAGAATGTGGAAAATAAGTTAGGATAGTTAGTCAGATTTGTTTTCCTTTTTAGGCTGCAGCTCATACGGATGACTTGAGTGATGCAGATATTTTAAAGTGACTAATGGTATGTCACTGCTGCACCAGTATATGCCACAACTGACAATAAATGCATGATACCATTTACAGGTACCACTTTCCACAAGCAATAAGATAACGTGATGAACTGATAGCATATAACCTAACGGCAGAGTAAAATATGAAGAGGCGAGTGCTTTTCTTCTGTTGGGGCTGAGCCTGCAAGGCTAACCACAGCTACATATTACCCCTGAATAGCTAACGACCAAAGTCCTAGACAAGGTTTGAATGAAAAAAGGTCAAATTACACAGTCGCTCACGGCACATATTAACGTTCTGTTAAAGTCAGAATCTGACCGAACACTGTTAATGTGAGCAAAAGCACTTAGTTTGTGTTACCATGTTCATAGCATGCCTGTTTTCCCTGATTATACATGTCTTGTTTCAACAAGCATTTATATACAGGCTATAAGTATCATCCACTTTTAACGTTAATGAACAGGTGAAATAGTAATTGTAGCATGTGAAAAAATGTTTGGCATTCCTCATTAACTCAATAGGCTGTAACTCCCTTGGTAGGTTTTGTGAAGTGGGTCAAGAACTTTCACTGGGAATTGTCAGCTGGTGACGACTACTGTTTGGTAAATTCTCTGACTTTTCAAACCTTGTGATAAGACTCAACAGTCATAGGCTCCTCTAAACAACTATTAGAATCAATGTTAGAATGCCTTTATGTCACTATAAGCTATGCATACAACACAATTGGAAGTTCTACTTATCTTTTTCATAAAAACACAAATCAACTGCGGTATGACCCGCAAGTCATCACACAATCTGTTCCCCCAGAATCTTCTCGCCTAGATTCAGACTGACATACCAGTCTGGTGGTCATCCATTCATAGAACTGCAGTTAAACATTACTGCCTGGTTGTCCACTCTGCTGTGCCCTGCTGTAATGGCAGCTAAAAATACTTCAACATCTGCCGGCATCCAACAATGAATGCAGGAAACCACCGAAAAGCAAACAAGCAACTCTCCATTACATTGGAGAGTGTCCTGCACCACAAGCTTTCACCTACTAGCGTAGAGTTGCCTGGTGGAAGGAGCCCATGAACTTGTGGATCTCTGACTGGTCACGGAATGCCAGGTTAAAAATAATTTAGATTAAATATCTCCTCTAAAAATAATGGTTTTGCTTTGATGATATAGATTGAGTGGAAATTGATGGTTGCAAATGATAATTTCATAAATTTACTGTTAAATAAAAAAAAAAAAGTGTGCAAATTCAGAAAAGGGGTCTGAAAACATTCCTTCTTTGTGTTCCCCGCAGGGTTCTCTTGTTGAGTAGTGGTGAAGGGTCAGTAACACAAAGAGGGAATTTTGACAAATACTTTTTACTAGCTTTACTCAATCTGCATTGGCCACATGTTAAGTCACTGAACATGTGAGCATGCAAATTATCTAAATTCTTAGAAATGACATGATAAATGTATATACATCAAAAATTGTCAATTGAGAATCTTCTGAGATCGTTTCATATTAGCAGAAGCTTTTTGTGAAATATCCTGAATCAAAATGAAAGTTTAATCCTCTAACCTAAAACCAGACTCCAATTAGGTTTGGTTAAAGTCTGAGGTTCACGTACTTCTTTTGTTTGTTGTAACTTAGATAAAGATATGCACACATGCGCACGCCAGTGTTAATTTCGTTGACGAAAACTACAACGAAATATATTCGTTAACGACCCTTTTCCCATGACTAAGACGAGACGAAGACGTAACGAAAAACGAATCTTTGAAAATAAAAACTATGACTAAATCTATTTTAACTTCGTTGACGAGACGAGACAAAAATGGTTGACTAAGTCTCAATAATTTTTAAAACATCATCGTATCAGGCCGTCATGAAGTATCAGGAGCGGGCGAGTGAGTCTGTGTGTCTGTGTGTGTCTGTGTGTGTGTGTCCTCCCAGATAGCGCTCCGGTCCGTAGCTCCGCCCCCCGCCCCGCGTACTCGCTCAGAGAGACACAGTGAGATCAGAGCTCGTTCACGTGGAGCGACCTCTCAGTGACTGACTGCTGCTTAACTATGGAAACAGTGAAAACACAGAGTTTCTCTGGTCTCAGCTGCTCAGAGATCAGCGCAGCAGCTTCTTGATCAGAGCAGAAGCTGCAGTTGGTATCTACCGAGCTGCAGTGTCTGTGTTCGCCTCCAGTCTGACCTGCTCTCCCTTTTTGTTTTCACATTTAAAATTATATATATATTTTTAAGGCTGCAGCTATATGTTTTTATAGAAAAGGAGTTTAATCTGGCTTTTAAATGTGACTAAAACTAGACTAAAATGGAATTAGTTTTCGTCGACTAAAACTAGACTAAAATGTTCTGAGTTTTCGTCGACGAAAACTAGACTAAAAATAAGAAGAATAAAAATGACTAAATGTGACTAAAACTAATATCCATTTTCGTCAAAAGACTAAGACTAAATCAAAAATAGCTGCCAAAATTAACACTGGCGAACGCACACACAAACACACACACACACACTCCTTACCATAGGAGGTGACTTCAAGTTGCTCTCCTGTAAAAACTCCTCCAGCGACACCATCTCACTTCCAGGTGATGATGACCTTATCTTGGTTCTAACTCCGCCTCCACGTTGAGGTTGGGCCCTCTGGGGCGAATGGTCGTATGGGAGGGTCGAGCTACGCGACAGAGTCTGCTGTGATCGGCTGAGACCCATGACATCGTCACTTGAGAGGCTGGCTGAGCGCCCCGGACAATCCAGTGAGTCTGAAACAGACACAAAATAGTATAGTGTAATAAAGTCTTATTAGCAACTGATTCTGGGCATTAACTGATTACAGAAGAGTTTTACTATGATATATAGCAATCAATGTCATTATTTATTTGAGGTTACGTGTGTAAATTTGGCAACATCAACCTGTTTACAGACCGACAGTACAGACTGCAGAACTCTTTTGTTGCTCTGTCTGTCAAAATGTTGTCCTGTCAAATTTATAGTGTTCCAAGTAGGTTTCAGTATGTCTGTGGAGACTAAGTACTGAATGTGAGAGTGGGAGATCAAATTAAGTTCACTACAGCTACTTATATCTGATTTCAAACATGTTTGCAGTGTTTTTTCCATTTTTTTATAAAGTTTTTGTGTTTCTGTTATGTTTGCATTGTAAGTATAGCCCTTTTAACAAATACTCAGAAATAAGGCAAATATTCAGATATAAATTTATAGAAATCTACATCAAATCAAGTATTCATACAGTTATCAGCTGAACATTGCTTTGTACCTCTGCAATTCACAGGTGAGTTGGAGCTGGAGGTGTTGTGGCTAAAGTCTGCCGATCCTGGGCGACCTCCAATGTTGCCATGGTGACCAAACACAGAGTCAGATGTATTGTGGCAAGAGTCTTCATTAAGTAACAGACCTGAAAAACAAACCAAACACCTTAAAAAAAAACACTTCATAAATTTACATATGGTTTATGTATGAATATCTTTAGCTACCTCTGGGTCTGCGGCTAGGGCCTGGTCCAATTCTGGAGCTGGAATTGTTGCTTAGGCCCAGTGAGGACAAGTGGTGGCTCGGAGTGGAGCTCAGAGTTTTATATGTCTGACCTAGGGGGAAAATACAGAGGTTACTTTGCTAGTAGGAAAACAGGCAGCATTTGTTACACCATGTTATAGTCTGTATATCCTTCACCTCAGACTGCACTATCTTCCTACTAGAGTTCACCATGGCGACTGAGGTGATTATTGGAGCTTCAAAATGGGCAGGGACAGTGAGGGCCTCCTCCAGTGACCAGGAGAGGTCAGTTGGAGAAAGCTAGAGACTGGGAGATGTTGGTGGGTGAGGGCCAGCGGCTTACAGTCCCATCACATATTGTCACTACCATCCTAAGACCTGAACTGATACTCTAGTCCAATGCCTTCTCCACTTTGTAGAATTGACAGAACCCTGGGAGGATAAGGCTAATGAAGCAAATGAGAGGAAAAGGAAGACATGGCATTTGAGGCACAACAACTTAGTTTGAAAGCAATAGTTTGCCCTGTTGAGGTTGGCTGCAGGGGTGTCCGTGCAACATCCACCAGCAGGTTGCTCAAAGATCTGGGGATCCATGGACAACCCCTGCACAAGACCATAAAATAAACACCTCACACTGCAGCCAATGGCTCTAGATCAAAGGGAAAGATCCCAACTGGGCCCCCAGATGCTAGGGACATGCACCTAGGTCTGGTCAACCTGTGGTGGGTCTGCCTTATATTGTGAGTTAAAGGGACACTTACCTTTGTTGCATTTTTACACTTTTTGTGGATAAGGTTAAATTGGTATTAATAAGGTAATGCCACTCTAAAATGCAAGACAGACCCACCAGGAATT